>CAIGQZ010035027.1:17456967-17483981 GCA_903798205.1 Danio tinwini
TTAGACGGCAGTCTCCGTGAGGAGCTGCCGTCCCTTATATTAATAAATATTTATATAAAGTTCGTCGGTTCTCCGCCTCCTTCTTCCCGGCGGCCAGGTGGCCGTAACTTTATTACAATAACAAACTTGCGTGTGCAAAAGTAGTAAATCGTTTCTTAAAGCTTTTACTGGGGCACAGTTGATTTTAACTGCGCACGTTTCCTTTTTTGCACTGTCTCCCCATGCCGCACCCTTCAAGATGCCGCCCTGAGTGATCGCCCATATTGCCCATGCATAAATCCGCCACTAAGCTCAGCATTTAAAAAAATAAACAAAAGATTAAGTAAAATTAGAAATGACGATCTCTGATTGAGGGATTCACCCCAACCTTCCCCATCATTTGTCCATCTCTTCTCTGATTGTTCGGTGGGCCAAATCAAAGGTTACCATGGGCCAACTTTGGCCCACGGGCCCTAGTCTGGGCACTTTTTTAGTCTACTGGCACTTTTACAGTCAAAACAACATATAAAAACATATACAGAAAAAAACTATACCCTTGACTTCTGATAACACATTGAGATCTTATTAAATTAAATGATTGGTCTGTGGAAGAAACGCTCAATAAGCACCTTCATGATAGTCTGGAATGTGAGTTACCTGTCACATAATGATGTATGGATGGGTGCTAATGCTTATTTGCAACTTTTTTTAACATATAGATTGCAGAACGCAGGATAATCAAGAGTACAATTTAAGCCCATAGGAAGCTCACTGTCCAAGGATGTGAATTAAAGGACATTTTTTGTGCCATATGTTCTGTTGACTTTCAGAGTCCCTTTGTCATTGACTTGCATTTTATAAATCACCAAGAAGCACAGTTTTAACTAAAATCTTCTTTAATGTTCTTCTGAAGAAAAATGTCACTTACAACTGGCTGTCTGACTCCTGAAAATAAGAAATAGTTCGACCAGAAATTGAAACTTGCTGTCAATTTATTCAAAGTGTTGGATGAGATCTAGGATGCCAGTGACCAAATAACAATGCACATGGAATACTCAATGATGTTTCTCATTGAAGACCAGCACAGCCGGAGCTGATTTACAACACAGACCTTTGCAGAGCACTATTAAACAATAAACCCGTCATGGCGGAAGCAAGACATGAATAAGAATCTCAGAGAATATCTGCACTGGCCTTTACACCTTTGTGCAAATCTACCCTAATAATTTTAACAGGGGTTTGGGAGTAGATCTGCTCTGTATGAGTGGCGCCTCACGTTATAAGCTTTGATGCCAGATGATTTGTCGTCATATTAATGGACAAACCAAATAGTGTTTAATGGAGTCATCATTTGTTCTTAGTATCACCTTCAATGGAATTATACAGTTTGCGTGGTATCGTCTTAATATTTGGTTGAATTACAACATTAATTAAAGCTGTTTAAACAAAAAAGCTGATTCACTGCTGCTTTTTTTAGCAGAATACCTTACTAATGCAGATTTTAGCACCATTAAAGTGTTAGTATGCCCTATGACTTCAGTGGTTCGATCGGAATGTAATCAAGCTACAAGAATCCTTTGTGCACATATAACAAATATAACGACTTTCAGGGGTGTAGCAGACATTTTAAAAGTGGGGGAGGGCAGCTGTATAAGATCCAAAAGCAGTGTTGGATCTATCCAACTATCAAAATCCTGCCCAAATGCAAAAACACCAGCCCAACAACCTTGATTTCTAGAAAAATAAGGGGGGAGGTTGAAGGTTCCTGTTTTCAAGTTGAGGGGGGGGGGGGGGGGGGGGGGGGACCTAATTTTCAAAAAAAAAGGGGGGGGGGGGTGTCGGTGGTTGGACGGTACTCGCCTAAGTCGCGTTTTACCCGCACTATCAGATTCAAAACAGCCCAATTGGGCAGGAAATTGGCCACTTAATTTGGCAACACTGTCCAAAAGTTTACGTTCATATAATTTTTTATCACATGTTTCTAAATGTCTGTCTAAAAGTGTGGGGACGTTTCATATATATATATATGTTTCTTCTAATCAGTGTCAGTATATTGTGCATGTTTACGAGTACTATACTCCTCCCGGATGTCCGAGCATTATTTCCTCTGTTTGAAACAAAGGTGCATCAGGCAACCAACTGTAGCAAACATATCATTCTCCTAAATATACACAATATATTGATAAGGTCTGTTTTTAGGATGTTTTTTCGGGAACCTTGCTCTCTATGGAGGAAGCGCTCTTCACCAAAAATATCTTAATTTGTATTGCGAAGGCGAATGAAGGTCTCAGGGTTTAAAATGACATGAGGCTGTCATCATTTTTATTTTTCGCTGAACTAACCCTTTATGAGGTGAAATGTCTCAGGCTACAAAAGCTCAGATAGGACTATTAGAAAATAATAGATTGTGTCTCAGATTAGTGTAGAGAGTGCATTTACAAAAGATATTGATCAGAGCTGTGTGCTCCACAGTAATTAGCATCTGTTTATTAAGTCCAAAAAAAAGGAGTAGAGCATTTTGCAATTTGAAATGTCATCAGTAGATCCTAAAAAGACTGACAACTTCGCTCTGTAGAACTGCCTCTGAAATGAGCTGTGTTTTGTGTGCTGACTCTCACCTCTTTCCTTGCCCTTTTTTTATTCTCCACTTGTTTTCCATGCATTTCTCCTTCACTTCCACCATTCTTCACTGTGACTCTTGATGAATAGAGTAAAGATGCTGGTATCAGGACTTTGGTTATGCTGGATGAGCAGGGAGGTAAGTGTGGACGCATTTTAGATGATGATAAAACAAATGTCATAAATTTCTGGCTTCATTAGATTGATCAATTGTGTGCATGCATGTAACCTTTTCAAATCATTTAAATGTTTTAGAAATAAATTTGTTTTGATTAGATATTATAATATGCAGATAAAGTATTTTTTGTTAATTCAGTTGATCCACAAAGCTATTCCCTTCTCTTCAATGTAACTGTAATTTCTTCTGCTTTTTTCTGAAGTATTTCTAAACCTTTCACCTTTTTGCAAACACGTTTCCTCTTTAATTTAATGTTCTTTTAAATCTATTGTTTTATCAAGATACAGGACTGGCCACTGCAATGCTTGCATCTAAAATATTGTTTAATATATATATATATATATAAATATATAAATATAAAGTAATTGCCATCCCATTAGTGCTTTAGGCCAGCTTGTAACAATAAACTTTCAAGAAAACAATAAAGCAACGATCGATTTAGCTGGTAATGACAAATGACACTCTTCCCCATACACTGCACTAATACTCCATTTGTTTAATCCCTGGCACAATGCTAATATTATAAAAAACTGATATTACCTATTGCAACAGTGCTATTTAAGTCAGTAAAAAGCCATTGAATATACAATGACAAGCTGTAACCAGCTTGCCTGCAAGTTTAAAGCACACCTTGGCTTAGTGTGATTAAAAAAATTACATAATTGGCCTTGCTTTAAGCATTAGCCTTTAAAAAGCCCTCTGATTGGCTCCCATGTGCGAGAGACCCCCTGTTTGCTGCCAGTAATTAGTCTTTTCAGAAGGAGCATGAGATTTCACTCCTTCATCCACTCAAACTGCGGCCTAAAGCCTATTTAAATGAAACTCTCTCAGCCCCGAGGTGACACTAAGCTAGCGTTATCAAGGATCGAGCTGTCAAAAGTTCAACTTTTTTAAATTTAAAGAATTCTGACACAAAATTGAAATGTATCTGTAAGTTAAGTGTCTTCGAATGCCAGGGATTAAACAAATGTAACTGATGTGGCAAGCTTGTTTTCCTCTCGAACCATTCCCAGTTTGCCTCTCTTTTCCCTGTGACTGATATACCTAAACCTCTCAACAATTTCGAACACACCCTGTCTGCACGAAAAAACACGCCAGACTGCATCACCACGGGTCACCCACACCTCAGCCATATCATCCCCTTACCACACAGAGACAAACAAAAAAAACATAAGCTGCACCCTTGTCTATTGTACCGAGGAGAAAAGGAGGCAGTCCGCTTCCAGCAAATGATGCAGCACACTAAGCCTTGAGAGAGATCAGGGCAGCGTTTTATGCTGCCCCAAGGTCTAATTAAAGAGACACTGTTGCCCTCCTCCAGTGGCCCTTGTGGGAGACTCTGTCTGCTATCGCCCACTGGGATCAAATTCAAGCTAGAACTGCCTGTGTCCACTGTGACTTCATCCCCTTGATGAAGTTTTCAAAGTGTTATATGTGAAAGTCAACGTGAATTGCAATTCACAACCCATTTTACTTCCGTTTTTGACGTATTTTGAGTGACAAACCATAGTGATGAGTCAAATTGTTGGGGAAATTTGGAGAACGGTGGGCATTAGTACCAAAATTAAGATCTGAAACTGAAGTTTGAAACATTCTTCGCTACTGGTTAACATTATCCAACCTTTGTGGCCTCAGGAAAGTAAAGTTATTTATTTAGATTAAAAGTCATGCACCAATTAATATTTTACTATTAAACCAAAAATGTGCATTAAGAAAGTAAATAGGGTCTGTTTTGATTTCATGTTGACTTTGGTGCATTTTGAAATAATTAATGCTATATTTAAACTATTTCCTAACTCTTCTTTGCACATGTAGGTTCATTCTAATGCATGCGTCCCCTTCTAGATGCATTGAGCAGTTTCACATTCCAGTTCAGCAGTACTCATTTCTCATATATTTCTGTACAACAAGAACCAGTAAAATTCATTCCACTGCTGTCATCCCTTTGTCCTGACCAGAACAACTCGATCGTGTTGAAGATGGCATGAACCATATCAACCAAGACATGAAGGAGGCCGAGAAAAATTTAAAAGATTTAGGGAAATGCTGTGGCCTTTTCATATGTCCATGTAACAAGTAGGTACTGACCATGTGGCAGAAGGGTCTTACGTATGTGGTGGCGTCCGTTTTTTTTCCCCTCCTTTTTTTTTTTGAGTTTCCTTTCGTCACAGTGACTGTCTGAAGTTTTGTCTTCTCTTCTTTGTCCTCTCTTTCCTCCCTTCCTCCTTTATTTTTCTGACACCTGCTCTCGTTCTGTGGGGGATAAATTACTTGTTGTTTAATCAGAGCAACTGGAACGCATCGAGGAGGGAATGGACCAAATCAATAAGGACATGAAGGATGCAGAAAAGAATTTGAACGATCTAGGAAAATTCTGTGGTCTTTGTTCCTGTCCATGTAACAAGTAGGTGCTGCTTGCCTTGCCTGCCTGCCTGCCTAAAAATAAATCATATTCAAGAGGCCTGTAGCCCTAGTCAGGCGTGCCCAGGGTGGCTCGTCAAGTACACTACCCATGATGCAAAGCACAGACAGTGAGCATGAGGCATGGTCACACATGCTCACAGAAGTAACCCAATTACCTTTGTTAGATTATGATTGAAATATATAATAAAATAAGGCATGCTGCACAACCCAAGGCCACCTTCTCTTAAAGTTAAAAAGCCAAACCACTAAAACTGCATGGATGTGCCAAAGTTGACTTAGTCACTACAAATAGCTACAAAAAGTAGGTTTTAACATACTGTATAAGGGACATTCTACCAGAAACATACATTTTCATCCATAAAGAAACGTGACAGGGCCTGACTTAAGCTTGTCATCCTCGAAAAATCATACAAAAACAGGCATAAAATCATGTAATTCAATGATAGAACGCATCCTGGATTACTGTCAGCTACTCCACCAAATGATGTCACTTCCGAGCATTGCTTCTGAGTCACTTAAAGGTGTATTGCACGCAATTTATGCTAAATTTAATGCAAATGTGACAGAACTGACAGAAACATGGGGACAATTGTAACTTTATTTGTATTATATATTTGTAGTGATTATTTGTAAAATTTATTTTTTTTTTTTTTTAATTTTATTTATTTTTTATAATTTCATGTTTTTAATCAGCTGATGTGAATGATAACAATTATTTCTGAAGTTTTTTTTTTCTAAATAATAAAACTATTAAAGCTGTATGTTCAATTGGGCTGAGGACAAGGACAATGACAGGGTTTGTACATTTGTAAAGTGTTTTTAATAAAGAAAAAAATCTGAGAACCAAATAAATTACATATTCCTTAACAGAACTCACAGAAATCAACCATCTGTCTATTTTAGAAATTTTTGAGATGAATTACTTTTTATGCACTGTATTTATGTTTTTATTTCAGGGGCAGATAATGTACGTTTCTGGTAGAATGTCCCATAAATTACTCTAACGCATTACAACAACGTTAGTTCCTATCCAGCCATACAAAGGATACACTTATCATTTTGAGTCGTTTACGGGCAAAAGACTCGAATTAAAAGCAAACAACCACTGTTGTATGCTTTATGTTGGCTTTGTTACAAACTGTACACTGTTATTTCGAATTTAAAATGGCGTTTTGGCGCTTTTCAATGTAAAGTCAGTATACAGCGGAACGAAGTTACGTTAGTTAACAACTGCACATACTTATGTCAGAGCGAGCGAACAGGTTTTTTCTTCAACTGTAACAGCAAATAATACTATTGAACATCAATGGGTAAGTTTAAAGACATAATACAACTTACTGAGGTGGATATGCCGAGTAATGTTAAGCCAAAGAAGGGACTTTGGTTACGCAGCGTTTTACTCGCTGGAGGATGTGCATAAACAAACAGCACGTCACGTGACGTAAATTTACCTCAGCAATGAATCATTTATTTATTTATTTATTTATTTTTTATTATTATAATTTTTTTACTAAAGCTTTGTACTGATTTGTTCCTGTAATGTGGAAAATGTAAGCATTGCATTCCTCATTTTTTTGTATGCTATTGTTCTTATTATGCAATAAAAAAATAAAATAAAATAAAAAAGCAGCCCCTAACATTATCTTGCTAACGGCAATACCCCATGAAAAAAATTAAACAATAATTCTAAAACCTGGTGCCAGCTGGTGAAGCGGCCTGCTGAAGCGGGTGGTTCTTTTTTTCTTAAAAAGTGGACATTTTCTGCAGATATACGCCTCATTTTCTATTTAATTATGAGATTTAAATACTGCATTTTAGTGACATTGTAAGCACTATTTTGGATTAGCACTGAGTTAGCTTGTCGGATGGTCTTCATAACCACACATTTTGATGCACCAAATATATTTCCAAATATATATATTATTTATTTTAAAAAATGTGATAATAATACTTATTTTTAAAAAAACTAATTTAACATATATCATTCAAAAATAAGATTCTGTTAAAGTTTTAAATTAAAAACTGTAGCCTATTTTCATTTATTAAATAACAGACTGGTCAGCATATTCAACATTTTCTCAGTTTATGAAAAAAAAAATTAAAACATAATAACAATAACAATAATAATATTAATAATAATAATGCAGAGCTTCACAATTGTTGTAGCCTCTCTTGTAAATAAAGTACATTTGAAAATTCATGGATAACAACAATAGCCAAAATAGTATTCAAATCAGTTTTAATATGGGCTTCACACCTTTTTATTGTCAATTTTTTTTTTAATTTTAGTTTCAAGAGTAGACCTCAAAAAGGGTTCAAGGATAAAAGGTTCAAGATTTAGAATAAAAATTACTTGTAAAATGTTTTCTCTATTTGAAAACAATACAGTATCAAAACATTACTTCACTGAGGTCAGATTGTATGTTTTCTTGCACAGCTTGATGTTAAACTGATGAAAAATAATTGTTTGCATTGAACAAAACTGATTAGCTGAAGTCACATCGAAGCCACATGAACAGAGGATTTCGCTCGATCTTAAAGTCTTTTTCGATGAGTTATTTTCACAATTTATGATGGCATAGCAGTCAAAATAAGACAAATGAGCTCATGTATGGGAAAAATTCTGGACCTTTGTCAGTGTGGGGTGGGTCTTCCAAACCACCTGAACCCCCCCTGGCTACGGGCCTGTAAAATGCTTTAAAAAATATGCTGTTTGGTCAAAAACGACTCAAAACGATAGGGTAATTCAAATTAAGTAGCCTATCTAAAAATGTCAAGCAATATTTTTTTACAACTTTGAATGCACATCCATCAATGTTACCTGTATGACTGCAATAGCATGTCCCTGAATGCAAATGCATGCATTTCTTGCTAATACTGTTGCTATTTGTTAAGAACAATAATGCAAAGCAATGCTGATGACCAACTCCTATTGAAAGTTATTCAGACCATTTAACAGTTTCACGCCTGTCTCTCTCATACTGAGTTTGGCAAAGAACAGGACGCACAGTCCAGTCTGTAGCCACAGTAAAGTGAGAGAGGGCCAGTGCTTTTGCTGGTTCCCCAAGGGACCAGGCAAGATCTAGGTCAGATAGAGAAAGATACAGTGAAGATATTCACATTTTTATGTGACTGCCTGTTAAAAAGTCCCAGACGGACATAGAGGTGCAAATTAGCCCATTAAGAGATGAGGAATTCTTGGGTCAAATTATGTGATTACTAATAACTCAGTTCATAGTTTAAAATTAGACGATTTTTAAAAACAAACAATATATATATATTTTTTTTGTTTTAACTATAACATTATAAAGTAATTTTAAATAACATTTATTTTCAATAGACCTTTTCATAGTTTGAATGCAACATATTCTTGCTTCTAGGCTTTAGCTATCAATATTTTACAGCCATTGTTTGCCAGTTTGAGTATTAACTGCTCCTTCACTTTAGATAAAGCTCAACATGCTGTTTAGAGAGAGAGCGGAGGGAAAGCAGCCGGGGGAATTGTAGCTTTAGTCCGTCTCTATAAATAATACTGCAGTGGGAGGCTTGGCCATCTCTCTTTAGATAAATCAAGAAATATTAGAACTAAAATCCATATCAGCAGCCCACAGCCAGAACAACAGTTGAATACAGTCTTTTTTTATGAAAAAGAAGCAATCTAGAATTATATTTAATATTTATTAGATTTTTTAATGAAAATGTGCCATATTGATAGACTGTGAAATAGCATTTTAATTGCACTAAAAGGTTCTTCAATTGCATCCCAATCCCTATTGGTTCTTCCTGGCACCTTTATTGTTAAGAGATTACTCTACCGCATAATGTAATCATAGTTAATGTTACTTTCCATATATACATAAATAATAATGATTTATTAACAAACATTAATGAATGCTTTAAAAATATTGCTCGTTATTAGTTTAATAAATAAAACCTTATTGTAAACTGCAATTATTGTTTTTCCATTCTTCAACTCTGTCCTCCGAATGATCAGAAGATCCCACTAGCATGTCTAAAACAATAATTAGCAATATTCCATAATAGGTTGTTGTCATATTTGATAAGATTGCGTATAATTGCTATGCATAAGAGGCTATAATTTGCAATAATTGATAGTTAGATTCATTTGTGGCTCTGGGCTAATTATCAAAGCAACACTGATTTGTCATTGTCATTTCTTGAATTATAATATATAATTTTAACACATATTTAAGGGTTAGAAAAACCGAGGTGAGAGGTGGCCAATGAAAGTTGAAGATAGGATGCGCTTCTCTTCTTCCAGTTTCTTTTCTGTTAAAGTTATTTACACTTGTCTCCACAAATGTGGCAGTCCTGTTATTATATGTTTGTCTGTCGCCAAGGCCTGTGCTTTTTGTTATTTGTCATCATTTGACACGGGGGACAGCTCATGTCCCATGTGGCATCAGAGGTGACCTCCCAGTCCCATTTCTCTCTGTTTTCGAAATGGCTGTCCACCTCTATTTATGTCCCCCATTTTCAGAATGGTATGTGTCTCAGCATCAAGTACATGTGTGTTATATGTACGCAGGATAAAGCATTGCAAATTACAAAAGCCCCTATAGGAGAATGAGCCCATCCCTGTTCTGCTTGCCTGGTAATCCATGTTTGTTGTTGATCTGTGGGAACAGATATGGAAGTGTCCGGTTACTGTAGAGCTCACGCTTCCCCCGACTCTGTGCAGAATGAAGAGCGGCGCCAGCAAGGCTTGGGGAAACAACCAGGATGGAGTGGTTGCCAGCCAGCCTGCCCGCGTTGTGGATGAGCGTGAACAGATGGCCATCAGCGGAGGCTTCATCCGCAGGTGAGAAGCACAGGTTTCCAGAACACTTGGTTAAAAGGGTTAGCCGGAATAACAGAGAGCTTTGATTGGGTTGTTGAGGACTGGGCCGCATGCCGATATCTATCATAGTGATGACATTAGGTGTCTATCATAGAAATGGCTAGCATGGAAATATGCAGAACAGATGCAAATTTAAACTCTTTAAATTTGGAATATACCAATGATGATATACCAATTTGATATAGATTTCTCCACCTTTTTGAAAGTAGGTACATTTTACAGCTGCCCTAGAGTTAAACGGTTGAGTTTTCCCCCAATCTCCAGGTCTGGCGGGAGCACTTTTAGCCTAGCTTAGCATAGATCATTGAATCAAATTAGACCATTATCATCTCACTCAAAAATGACCAAAGAAATCTTTTTCCTATTTAAAGCTTGACTCATCTGTAGTTACATCTTATACTAAGACCAACAGAAAAGGAAAAGTTGCTATGTTATAGGACAATATGGTTAGCAGGATGCTACCATGGCTGCAGGAGGTGCAATGACATTACACAGCTCCTGAAAATCAGCTAGATTCCATCAACATAACCAACATGACCAACAGCTTGCACTTTGAGCATGTGCTGGTCATTTATCATTACGCCTGCTGCAGCCATCATTGGCTCATGTATTTGAGAAATGATTTGCATTTAAACTGACAGTCCACCGTGCTTGTGTGTGCAGGGTAACAGACGACGCCAGGGAAAATGAGATGGATGAGAACTTAGAGCAGGTGGGAGGCATCATTGGTAACCTGCGCCACATGGCCCTCGATATGGGCAATGAGATTGATACCCAGAACCGCCAGATCGACAGGATCATGGAGAAGGTATGGATCGGCTCTCAAGACCTGTTTATTTATTTGTTGAATTTTCCACTGAGACAAAAAAAAAAAAAACTATAGAAAATACAGTGGTTTAACAAACTGAGTGATGACATAAATATCTGTTTTTAAACCATATATATATATATATAAACATGTACGTACTGTATATTTTATATATAAAGCATATCAAATTAATTTCATTAAAGAATTGTTTTTATTATTTGGATCCGCATGAACTAATAGTGGTTATTGATACATTAAATACAGTAAATTATGACTTACTGTTAGCTTTTAAAATTTCTAAATTAATATTATTAACATAACTAAAATATTTTTTCACACTTACAAAGCACTTGTTGAGCTATTTCACTTGTCGTGTTGATTAAAATCAAAGGTTTACATACTTGGCAATTGACAATAAAAAGTACAAAGAAACACTAATAATTGAATGTAATTTTGATTTCATAACTATTATTTCATTGCATTTCGCTTTGCTAATAAAGCACTATTTGCACTATTTCCTTCTGAGTTCTTATATTGACTGTAAAAAAACTTATTAATTAGTATGTAAGTATTAGGGAATTATTTCATTTATATTTAAACATTTTACTTCATATTACATTTTATTATACAACATATGATTAATTTACACATGTACTGTCTATGTTATATGTATAATATGTGTTTTTTGGTAACACTTTACAATAAGGCTGTTAGATAATGAACAATATATTTATAACAGTATTTATTCGTCTTTTTTAATGTTAGTTCTTGTTAACTCACAGTGCATTACCTAATATTAACACTATAATACATTTTATACATATACCTAAATACACTCACTGGCCACTTTATTAGGTACTACAGCTCGTTAACTCAAATTTCTAATCAGCCAATCATGGCAGCAACTTAATGCATTTACGTAGGTATAAAGACATGGCCAAGTTGATCTGCTGGAGTTCAAACTGAGCATCAGAATGGGGAAGAAGGGTGATTTAAGTGACTTTGAACATGGCATGGCTGTTGGTGCCAGACAGGCTGGTCTGAGTATTTCAGGAATTGCTGATCTACTGGGATACTCGTTACAACCTAGGTATGCAGAAGAGCATCTCTCAATGCACAACCCGTCAAAACTTGAGTGGGATTGGCAACAGCAGCAGAAGACCACAGCGGGTGCCACTCCTGTCAGCTAAGAACAGAAAACTGAGGCTACATTTTGCACAGGTTCACCAAAATTTATGACCACAGTGTACCCATTTTCTAATGGCTACTTCCAGCAGGATAACGCGCCATGTCATAAAGCGTGAATCATCTTAGACTGATTTCTTAAACATGACAATGAGTTCAATATACACAAATGGCCTCCACAATCACCAGATTTCAATCCAATAGAGCACCTTTGGGATGTGGTGGAACGGGAGATTCGCATCATGGATGTGCAGCTGACAAATCTGCAACAACTGTGTGATGCTATCATGTCAATATGGACCAAAATCCCAGAGGAATATTTCCAGTACCTTGTTGAATCTATATCTTGAAGGATTAAGACAGTTCTGAAGGCAAAAGTGGGTCCAACCCCGTACTAGTAAGGTGTACCTAATAAAGTGGCCAGTGAGTGTACATTACCTAGAAGCACAACTTTAGATATAATAATACATTATAAATATATTAGTTCATGCTAGTAAATACATTAACTAATGAAAAGTTATGGTAAAATGTGACCAAATTTTCTTTATATAAAGATTAAGAAATTATTATCAAGTATGATAAAAGTATTCTTTGGAACAACATGCACTGATATGGTGAATGTTCATTAATAAATTAAACAGGGTCAGTTTCGATATCAAGTTGATAATAACTGTAATTCAAGAAATGCACATTTGCTAATGAAGTGCTGTTTACACAATTTCAGGCTGATTCCAACAAGACCAGGATTGACGAAGCCAACCAGAGGGCCACAAAGATGCTGGGCAGTGGCTAAACCTCTGCTCTGCCTGCTTTTACCAACCGTGCAGTTTGTCAAAAGGCAATGCGCTTATCATGGTATTTACCTTCTAGGTTTGCACACATGCACATATCACCCGGCCCCCATTGTAAATGTCGTTCTACGTGTCGTCTGTCAGCTTTTTCAATGATTGTTCTCGTAAAATGATTTCTTATACTCTGTATCATTCTTTCCAAAGGTTGTATATAGTGCTGACTCGATGGCTCTTGCTCACTTGTGAAGTTTTTATTCTCTTTATTGCCTGTATACATATATGTATGTATGTATACATATATTTGCTTGTATGTGTATACATATAGCCTATGTGTATATACATATATATAAATATATATCTCAAATTTTTTGCTGGAGGAACTATATAGGAATGCTATACAAGCTGTCTTTCCTTTTCAGTATATCTCAGTATCGTCTTGGTAAAACTGTGTCACTCCACACGGCTACTGTCATGCTCCTTATTTTGATGTTGTCATGACTATGAAGAATGGGAAAAAAGATTTTGCAACCGATACTAATACGACGAGCACTTACAATCAATGTCTTTGGTTCATATCCCTCATCACGACCATAATCAGTTACTGTTTAGACAATGTGCAACTAGATTCTGTAGCTGTAGTAGTAAAAACATTGCATTCCAAGTGATGTGAATTGTGCGTTATGCATGACAAATGGTAGATCTTAGCATCTTATAAATAAAACTTGTTTTAAAAAAAAGATGACCAAAAAAAACAAAACAAACACACAATAAATCATGGCAGTAGCAAAATTGACAAAAGCATGCTCAGTATTAGGACACAGTGGAACGTTCCATATTACTGCAAGTTTGCAATAGTGCCACCATTTCAGTCGATATATATTTACAGACTGTGACTTTTGTTGTAAAATAATGCAAAGTGACTTAAAGAGGACGTGCGAAGGGGTGGAAACAAAGCTGGCGTGGTGGTCCTGCAAAAACGACTTGTTTTCTAAAATGAATATGCAGTTTGGTGTAGAAAATGGGTGTTCTAAAAGGTGGGGACTGGTTGTTTACTGTATCATAGGTTTTGGATGCTCTGAAAAAAAAGAAATAAATCATTTGCAATGTAAAGCAAAGACGCATATTTCTGAGAGACCTTACTTTTATAAGAAGACTGTATCCTGTTGGTTTACTTTCCCTGTGTGGTTTGTTATTGGTAAAAAATAATAATAATCCATAACAAAAAAAAGTTTTTTTTTGTTGCTTCTGTACTTAGAGCTATGCACACCAAATCACTAAGATGTTGAATAGTTATTATAAGAAATCAAATAAATACCTTACCTGAATGACACATAGGTTAAACTGTGAGATTGATGTCCTCAACGCATGTAATATTAAAACTCCCTCTGTATCCTGTCAGTCTGTGAAGTGGTTGACATTTTGTAGCTAGCTGAATTGATTAAAAGTAATAAACCCCTAATCGCCGTGGGTTTTCATTATTGTCTCAAGCTAACTTCATTGTCGCTTGATAGAGCTGATTTGTGGGAAATGAATAAGCTATTGTTTCACAACTTTTGTTTTCATTCACATCAACACAAGATTGCTTGCTGTTTCTTGTAAGCATGTATTGCAGTTTTGTAAACTGAAACTTCAAATGTTCAAGTTATTTAAGGCAGGATGGATTCTGATTGGCTGACAAAGTTGTTATCATTCATTACTTAAAAAAAAAAAGAAAAAAAAAAGATTTTGGAAGTGGTACCACTTACTGTATCACTGAACCAGGCCACTGTTTCACAGTTGGATAAGAAACGGAGAGAGAGCAACAACAATCTACTGAGGTTAGAAAAACAAAATAGTTGAGTAAAATAATTCTGCAACTCTATTTTAATCTAGTACGAATCGCTAATACATTTTGGAGAGACACTAGAAAACAATCAGTCCTTCTAGTGTGCATCCGTTCTTAAAAATAAAGGTTTTAAAATTTAAACCCTTTTGGATTAAACAAACCTTTTAGTGAACATCGAAAAGTGTGAAGCACATTTCAATAATTGAAAAAGCATCATTGGGCAGCACGGTGGCGCAGTGGGTAGCACAATCGCCTCACAGCTAGAAGGTCACTGGTTCGAGCCCCGGCTGTGTCAGTTGGCCTTTCTGTTTGGAGTTTTCATGTTGGAGTCCAAAGACATGCGCTATAGGGGAATTGGGTAAGCTAAATTGTCTGTAGTGTATGAGTGTCAATGAGTGTGTATGGATGTTTCCCAGTGATAGGTTGCAGCTGGAAAGGCATCCACTGCGTAAAACATATGCTGGAAAAGTTAGCGGTTCATTCCGCTGTGGCGACCCCAGATTAATAAAGGGACTAAGCCCCAAAAAAAACGAATGAATGAATGAAAAAGCATCATTTACCATAGAGCTGTATACACTGATAAGCTACAATGAAGGTTGTGTCAAAGCAGTTTACCATAGAAGTTCTAGTAAATTAAAACAGTGTCAGTCCAATTTTCAGAGTTGAAGTTCAGTTTAGCTCAGTTCAGTGTGGCTTAATTTTCACAGCTAAAAGTCCAAACACTGAAGAGCAAATCAACCAAATCCATCAATGCGCAGCTCCACAAGTCCCAAAATCTAAATTTATTTAATCAGACAATAATTACATCAAGTTAATCGTTCTGCGATAATGGCAACTTGTCGCATTGGTTCTCAATGGCAGTTCTGCGTAGTAAACTCTTCATGTGGAATTACTACATATACTGAGATGTTTTTACTTAAAACTCACCTCATAACTTCAGTCAAAAGTTGGAAATGAATCCAGCTGTGAGATGATTTTGAAGTCATTTGATTATTAGTCATGCTGAATCAATGAAAGCAGTAAAAACTTATGTTTATATTGCAATGCTGATTTCCTGGGTTTCTTCTTCATGGTTTCTGAGTGAGAGCACCTTCTGGCCTCCATAGGAGTTTTACTATTGATCACACAACATTTACCCCTGATAGAACTGCTCCATTGTTTATAGTGGGGAAATGTTGTTTATTTAAAGTTTTAAATGCCCTTTATGCTTGGATTCAGAAGATCGCCACCTTGAACTGTTCTGTTTTGACTGGACATGATTACTCAGAATGAATTTGCTATAGTGATATACATTTAATAATAACCAAGACATAATAACCAAGACATTTCAGCCTCATTTAGTTCCATTATTGGATGGAACAAAAACACAGCATGTTAATGCCAGACACACAACGTCAAAAGACATTAATATTAGGTTAGATTTAGGTCATGATGTCAGGTGACCAAACATCAATGTCTAGCCAGTGTCTAAGGACAGTTATTTTGACGTCCAATAACAATGTCAAATGATGTTGATTTCAGGTTGTGTTGGAAAGTGTTGAATATCTTATAATATAACATCTTAAACCAACGTCATATTAATGTCAAATATGGAAATTTATATATATATGACGTCTGATAGACGTCATAGTGGTAACGTCCACACAACATCAACATCATTAGAAGTTGATATCTGGTTGATTTTAGGTTGGACGTTGGACATTGAAGTCGGCCAGACGTTGAGTTCTGACATCAACCCGATTTTCATTTCCAAACAAAATGCAACGTCCCCGAGACATTGGGTCAATCTGACGTCATGTTGTGCCTGCTGGGGGTTAACATAAAACCAGCAAGATGTGAAAAACTTCTTCAGAAGCCTAATAAGAGTAATAATCACAGTACCAAAACTTTATCATTGTCTTTTGAGATTGCCAAAAGAACAGTTTACTTAACAGTTTATATTCATTTTTATCTCATTGTGGCTAACATTTTAATAATCTGAAAACTAAATTTCACTATAAAGAAAATCGAAAGGCTCTACAGATATTAATGGTTCTTCATGGAACAAAAAATGTCACCTATTTTTCATTTTTGCAAGCAAAAATGTCCTTCACACTTAAATCAGCAGGCTATACAATATTTCATAGACAACCTTGGAAGTCAGGAATTTATTTTATTTATGTTTAAGTTAATACAATATTACAGTTTATATAATAGGTTAAAATTACAGGCTATAATAACTGTAATAATAGCTATTACAGTTATTAATACAAGACGTTCACACACTGGAAATAAAAAAGCTATTAATAAATAAAAGTTTGCACAAATAGCTCCTTTAAAAACTAATGTAGTACAAATTCAGAGCTCATTAAAAATAATCTCATGCAAAAGATAATGAGATGTAAAACAATGGGTGCTCCAGATATTTACTGAAAATATGCTTTGCTTCAAATCATTTTTATAGTTGCAATAATGAAACCATGGAGCTAAAAAGCATCAAGCTCATCTCTTGAATCAACACACACTTGCTGTAAGAGACGTTTGGAAAAGGTGTTGCAATATCAGGCAACACCGAGCCGCATTAAATATTCATTAGCATAGAAATATCCACACTGCAGGCATAGAAAGCTGGACAGACTTTCTGTTTACACAACATTTTCAAAGCAGAGCCATCTGAAAAGAGCAAATTATGCGAATGAGATATTATGTGTGTTGTGTCAAAATATTGCCTCTGCCACTGATTTCTATAAGCCTGAGTGTTTGTAAACAAACCTGCGTCTGTTGAATGATCTTATATGTGATGATGTCGGTTACTGCATGTTGGCAGGACTAAATGCTCTGTGCGTCACGTTTATTTCCAATCTGTGAGTGCATGGACAGATGTGTAAGACAGAAACGCTGCATCTTCCTCAGTGAAATGCAACCCTTCAGCTTAATAAAATGGAGTGCTGTAAGCTGCATTCCTTCCCGAGGAAAAACAAATGTGATTTTCTCTCATTTTGGCCTTGAGTGTGAGGCTGGCTGATGAACGAGGTGCTGTTGTGTGCTTTTCTGCTGACCCAGAGGTAATTAAAGATACTGGAGATTTACGACGAAGATGCAACCTCTCTCAGCTGCAAGTTTAACCTGAGACACAGCAGAATGCCTTCGCAGACTGGCTGTTGCTTCATGCCATCCAAAACTAAATTTGCAATGGTGTCCCATTCCTAAAAGTATTTAAATTAGTGTCAAATAACATAATGCCTACTTAAATAGTTTCATATTGTAATGGAAATCTTGATACCTTTTTTTAATGAATGATAGTTAATAGTGAATGTGAACTATTAAGGTAATGTTCTGTTTGGTTTTATGATAAGAATGTTAGTGTTTTATTAGGAAATAAAAATAGTGTAAGAATGATAGTTGATAGTTAATTGATAATTGATTGTTTATATTAATAAATAAAGTAGTGCTATTTGTTAATAAATATTAAAAGTGAATATCTTTTCAGCAAAAAAAGTTAAGCAGCTGTCACATTAAAAATATAATAACAAAAAACATTAAAGGAATTAACATTAAAAAGTTTAATGGACATAAATTAAGCTTATTAAAGTAATTTTTGACGGAAGACTATAAAGTAATGGCATGCCGGAAATGTATCTTTGGAAATGCATCACAAAAGCAAATTATTTGAATCTGCTAAGCTTTTAATATAAAAAGTATAATAAAAATATCCCTGCAAACACAGAATATTTTAATAAATGTCCCATATGGTAGTTTTTGGCAACCAAATAAAAATGTCATGGAAACATTATCTGTACGTTATTTTTCTGGGAACCAAAAACTAACCTTCCCGGAATGTAAAAGAGAGATTTTTTGTAACTACTTAAAGAAAACAAAAAAATTAACGTTCGGGAAACGTTTTCCTAACCTAAAGGGAACTTTTGTTTTCATTCATTCATTAATTTTTTTTCAGCTTAGTCCATTTATTCATGAGGGGTTGCCACAGCATAAACCACCAACTTATCCAGCATTTGTATTACACAGCGGATTCCTTTCCAGCTGTAACCCAGCACTGGGAAACATCCATACACACTCCTTCACACACACTACAGCCAATTTAGTTTATTCAATTCACCTATACCACATGCCTTCTGTGGGGGAAACTGCCGGAGGAAACCCATGGGGAGGACATGCAAATGCCACACAGAAACACAAACTGACCCAGCCGGGACTTGAACCAGCGACCTTCTTGCTCTGAGGCACCGTGTCTGCCCACTTTTGTTTTCGTACAACGGGAATAATTCCTTGCTAACCAACATAGAATGTTCTTGCAACCAAAAATTATTGATGTTGATACAGATTAATTTCATTTTACGTGACAAGTCGATTGTCATATTTCGGCGTTCTTGCCTAAAAAGTCCCCTAGTCTCATCTATAACATCAAAAATCCAACATTTCCTTCACCTCACTGACCTCAGTGCTCATTCTGTCTCTCAGCTGTTTGTGTCAAACTGAACCAACATGTTCCCTTCCTTTCACATTAAGTCGACACGTCACGCCTTTGCTGTCTTTGAGTGAGTCTGACTGAAGTTCACATCCTCATCTTCTTCTCAGTCTCCCTCCCCATCTCACTTTCTCCAGCGCCTCCCTTTCTGCCCGTGGCGGTAACTGATGCTGCATAGTGCGGTAGTGCGCTTTCCCCCACCCCGTGTCCTGCGACCACAAAACAAGCCCACTATTATGTAGTCAGCAGAGTCCAAATCATACGGCAGATCTTGTACTTCCGCCCGGCGCTCTCAGCAACACATTAGCGCGGATTCACCGGATCTGTCCAGATCTTTGACACGTTTCTGTGGCAAGCCGAGAGCAATCACACACTGTCCAAACCCTCCAGATCACTCACACACATACACCGACCGGTTAAAGCGCTCCGCCGGACTACAGGGAGGGAGGATGAGACGAAGGGAGATGTTTAAAAATAATAAAGCTTGAGAAGGGAGGGTAGCTTACATACGGCTTTTGCGGTAGAGGCGCTATATGGCAAGCCGTTTTAACACTTTAAGTTGGCATGAAATCAAATGTAATCTTATTTTATATACATATATGTAGGCTAGAGTAGTGCTTGTTATAAAAGATGAACACTTCATCATTTTGCAAAAAAACATGAGCCTCCATAATCTTTAATCAAATTCCATAACGTTCCCTCCCCCTTCAAAATGACTTTTCTTCACTTCTGGTCACATGGAATGCCTTAAGGGCGGGGCCATCAGTCTTGTTTCTGATTTGCTTTCGTTCATTTGTCAGTCTTTTGTTAGCAACACCCATCTTTCAACAATCCAATCTGCTCCCAAAGGAAGAAATCATGCACAGCCCTACTTTTTTTTTACTAATTTCAGGACCATTCCAATTGAATGTGCATCACAATATAGAAAAAATAAAACTTTTAATTTAATGCTAATTTTAAGATACTGTTAATTCAAATACAAAAATGCTAATTTTATTATTATTATTGTTCATATATTTTCCAGAAACTTAATTGCCACTGATACCGAAGACTATAGAATACACAAAACATGTCACTCGTATAGTTTTAAATGGGAAAAAGTGTAAGTCAATATGGTAAATGAAGCCCCGCCTACTAGTACAGGAGCCAATTGTCGTTCGCTATAGACTAGGGGTGCTCAACCCTATTCCTGGAGATCGACCTTCTTGCAGTTTTTAGTTGCAGCCCATATCAAACACACCTGCCTGTAATTATCAAGTGCTCCTCAGGTTGTAATTAATTGGTTAAGGTGTGTTTGATCAGGGTTGGAGCTGAATTCTGCAGGAAGGTAGATCGCCAGGAACAGGGTTGGTCACCCATGCTATAGACTGACGTTTCTTAGGGGGACTAGATGTGTGCTTTCATGACAGTTTGGTGGTCAATAAATGCACTGGAATCTTAGCTAATATTTGCTTCACACACATAAGGAATATATCCACATCAAGCTTGAATTCTGTACTTTTAAATTAGCCAAGTGCACTTAAAAACAAAAGTTTTTGGTTTCGTTATCTGTATGAAATAAACACGAGGTACTGACCGTCCTGTAAAAAGCACATGACAGCAACAACTCAAACGTCAACAAACTTGTAAACAAAGAATCGCTTTCATTTTTGGAGGAAATTCGCCATCAAGACCAAGTTGTGGATAACTTCAGAAGACCAGTGCAACCAGACAATCATTATCCAGAGGATGATAATGTGTAACACTGCCGTAAATGAGGTTGGTGTCGTGATCTCGTTCCTTTTGATTGTGCATGTGCATTAGCTTGGGTAACCTGAAATCATGCTGATTTTGATTGATTCAGACATTCAGGCCCATATCTATCAGCCGATAACAACTAATAACGCCCATGCAATCGGGTGATAGCATTCGAATTGGCTGAAATAATAAGTACAAAAATCTAATAAATAGGAACTAGCATCTACTTGAAAACACCAGTAGTTTGTGTAATAAATAAAAACAGAATAAATATGTTTGCATACATAATAAAAAAGTAGTAGTATCTATAGGTTAAGCCAGTAATAGCATAGATTAAATGTTAAATTGGCTTGCCAAAACATGGCATGAGAAACAACTAGTTCCTCTAGAGGACTGGAACAAGGGAGGGAGAAGACGACGGAGTACAGAAGACTGATAAGGGTTTATGTACAATGTGCACAGTCTGTTGGAGAGAAAAGCCTCAGAACTGGACTGCAGGCTGGGTGGAAAGCAGGATTGGGAATGGCTTTTGAAAGATAAAAATGTGGTAAAGAGCAAAAGAGAGTGGGGGAAATGTGGATGAGGATGTGATGGGAATATGGGAATGTCAAAACACAGCAAAGAATATGAATCAAACAAAGAAAGGAATTTGAAATGAACAAGCATCAATGGGATTATCATTTCAAATCAAAAAGTTTCAAGCAACAAAGTGTTTTCTTGGTATTTTATTTGGTGAACAATGTATACGTTTTATCCTGCATCTTGTTGTGTACTTGTAGTGTACTTAAAAGGGTTTATTTTTCTCAAAATGAAATAAAATTTCAATGGTGACTTTTAAAAAAAATCTTTTTTATATCTTTATAAACAATAGACAAATCTCCCCCATTTCATATAAAGATTAGACAGAAATCTCTCCCATTTCATGTTAAATTCGCTTAAACTTTCCTAAAAATTAACAACATTTCTTATAGGCTTTAAAATGACAAAGGGTAATTAAATAATGACAGAATTTTCATCTTGGGCTGAACTAACCCATTAAAACCAAAGGATAAAACTATACTCACATATACATTTATGGAATAAAAGTCATTTTAAGTATATTTAATAACATACACTTTTGTAATAAAGTTCAACTTTGTAAAAGCACACTTTAATTTATTTTTAAAGCATTAAGGTCAAATTATTGGTCTTAAAACATTTTAGATCAAAATGTACATTATTTCCATTTTGTACAAGTATTGTAATGTCTTTTTGGCTGACAAAATGCAGTACTGAGATCATCTTCCAGGAAGTGACATGATTTTTACTTGGCAAGTAACAGCGCAAACGTGAGCAAATTGATAAAGACTCACTTGAGCTTATTAAAGTGTTTTTGACCCTAAACTTCTATATAAAAATACTTTTTTTAAATGGCAGCATTTGCAATTTTTTTTTAAATATAAAAAAAAAAGTTAGTTTTTTTCACCCCCCACCCCCTCAAAAAATCTTTCTTTTTTTACTCACTCCATTTGTTTCTGTTGAACGTAAGTTTTTCAAAAAAATATTGGGAACAGATAACCCTTGACATGCATTTAAAATGCATTTGTTATGAAAAACAAATATTAACAAAAATAATGGTTATCAGTTTTCAACATTTTTAAAAATATCTTCTTGGAAAAATAAACCCTTGTTGGTTTAAAATAATATGTTGAATGGAATAAAAATTTTTTGGCTGAACTATCCCTTTAAGAGTTCATTAGGTGTCGCAGATCAGAATCCACCCGAAACTTTTGCTTTTTTTCTTTATGCCACCATGTACATTTCTCTAATAATCTAGTTCAATCCATGTATGCCACATCTTTATATTGTAACACACTTAGTTGCCAACTCTTTAGTCAAGTGTGACAATACACATTAAATTCTCTTGATTAGCTGCGAGACAGTAAAAGCCGCTAAAGCTGAGTCATACTAACCGTCATCTGCCAGAACGCGCCAACATTCACCCGCTGCAACCCTCAGACACGTTGCTACTTTTCCTTAAAATCATAAATTCACTGTCTTTTCTAATCTCCCCCAAATAACATCTACCCTCTCACCAAACGACCTTTCCTGTCATCTCCAAATACATAAATATTCAGCAAATGTAAAATGGGAAAATGAGACCTCTAGTGGCTGAATCATGTCAAAGGCAGAGAGAGATTCATTCATTCATTCATTCATTCATTCATTCATTCATTTTCCAACTTATCCAGCATGTTTTACGCAGCAGATGCCCTTCCAGCTGCAACCCATCACTGGGAAACATCCATACACACTCATTCACACACATACACTACGGACAATTTAGCTTACCCAATTCACCTATAACGCATGTCTTTGGACTTGTGGGGGAAACCGGAGCACCACATGAACACGGGGAGAACATGCAAACTCCACACAGAAATGCCAACTGACCCAGCCGAGGCTCGAATCAGCGACCTTCTTGCTGTGAGGCGATCGTGCTACCCGAGATTAATCAAAGGGATATCCAAAAAACTGAAAATTCTGTCATAGTTTACTGAGCCTTTACTTATTTCCAAACATGTTTAGGATTCTTTATTCTGTTGAACACAAAAGACGTTATTCTGAAGTATGTTGGAAAGATGTAATTATTGACTTCCATAGTATTGTTCTTACTAAAATGCAAGCCAATGTTTCCCGCTTTTCAGCTTTATTCAAAATATCTATTTGAGGGTCAATTTTGATTAAATCTTTTTATGGACTCGGAAGGCAGGCGGTTTGTTTACAGGTGTTATTCCCAGCATGGCCACAATTGATACTTTTAAATGTTAGTTTACTGGAAAATTTGCTCACCCTCAAGTTGATCCAAAACTACAATCATTTTTATTTAATTTCAGAAAACATTAGTGTTTTCAAATCAAACCTAATTATCAAATATGAGCGAATCTATCCAACTAAAACTGTACTTCTGATCTTACTTTTCCTGCTAGTTCTTTCCCTGCTTGCAAGATATTCATTATTACAGAATTGCTTCAATAAAGAGAGGTTAGCTTTTAAACACATTTTCTCATATTGTTTTACAATCACCACCAATATTTATTTATTACAATGTCATTAAAACATTTGAAGTGTGACACATAAATACAACATGCCTACAACAAACATTAACCTTGGTTCATTGAATACCAGAGATGAGCTGTGCTGAGTGAATCTACTGTGGGTTCTTGATCGAGAACTGGATGCCATGTTTGTTGAGACGCTCAATTAGGGTGCTTCTTGCAAACACTGAGCCTGGAGTGAACACGCCACCTCTATCAGGACAAACAAACAACCATGGGTAAGAAAGAGCTTCTTAAGTGCTGCTCAAATAACATTTAGTATGCATAATGGAAAATAGAAATCATTTTACATGTCATTTTGACTTCAGTATTTGACCATGACCATAGCAATTTTATGAAGTCATGCTATCACATATATTGGGGCAAAAAATTGACACTTGGATCTATTTGAACTAAAAGAAAAATGTAAATATTATATATGTATAATTTTATTATGTAAAATTATACAAATAATAATAAAAATGTAAATGTGTTGTTAAGATTATTTAACGATTATTTAAAATTTTATGTATTTTTTAAAGGAGAAAATACCATGAAATATTATTACAATTCAAACGTATAACTTATATTTTAATTTATGTTTAAAAATGTAATATATTCCTGTGTGTTGAATGTTCAGCTATTAGTTAAGTTTTCAGTGACACAATTCATGATCAATATTGAAAAGAGTTGTGCTGCTTAATATTTTTGTATAAAATGCAACAATCTCACAGCAATTTGTAACTTTTTGAGTTAGTGGCTAATTCGTATGAATTCGTACAATCAAATTCGTACAATTTAGTATGATTTGCTCGTCCCCACAATGGCAGTTGGGTTTAGGGGCGGGGTTTGGTGCCACCCCTCCTTTTTAAAATCGTGCCTTTTTGTACGACTAAACTCTGCCACTAAGCCACTAAACTGACAAAACGTAAAATACTTACGTTTCCTCATGAGATCAGGCTGTAAAATGTGATACATTTTTTATAGGATTCTTTGATTAATAGAAAATACTAAATAAAAAGCACTTGAAACTGATTTCTTTTGTAACTTATTAAATGTCTTTACTGTCACTTTCATTCATTAATTCATTTTCTTTTTGGCTTAGTCCCTTTATCCATCAGGGGTCGCCACAGCAGAATGAACTGCCAACTTATCCAGCATACAGTTACAATCAGAATTATTGAACCCTCTTTGAATTTTTTTTCTTTTTTAAATATTTCCCAAATGATGTTTAACAGAACAAGGACATTTTCACAGTATGTCTGATAATATTTTTTTCTAGAATAAAAGCAGTTTTTAATTTTTAAAACCCATTTTAAGGTCAAAATTATTAACCCCTTTAAGCTATTTATTTTTTTTCATAGTCTACAGAACAAACCATCTTTATACAATAACTTGCCTAATTACCCTAACCTGCCTAGTTAACCTAATTAACCAAGTTAAGCCTTTAAATGTCACTTTAAGCTGTATAGAAGTGTCTTGAAAAATATCTAATCAAATATTATTTACTGTCATCATGTCAAAGATAAAATAAATCAGTTATTAGAGATGAGTTATTAAAACTATTATGTTTAGAAATGTGTTGAAAAAATCTTCTCTCCGTTAAACAGAAATTGGGGAAAAAAAATAAACAGGGGGGCTAATAAATCAGGGGGTTGAATAATTCTGATTGCAACTATGTTTTTTACGCAGCAGATGCCATTCCAGCCACAGCCCAGTACTGGGAAACACCCATACACTCTTGCATTCACACCCACATACACTACGGACAATTTAGTTTATTCAATTTAAATAAATTTTTTATAAAATTTAAACCTGCAACCTTCGCGCTATAAGGCGACAGCGCTACCCACAGCAACATCGTGTTGCCCTACTGTCACTTTCATCAGTTGAATAAAAGTATAATAAAACAATAATAAAAGTAAAATTCTTTCAAAACACATATCCAATATTTAAAGTTGTTTGTAAAAAAAATTATCCATTTATTAATTTATTTTATTTTCGGCTTAGTCCCTTTATTCAACATATATTTTACCCAGCGGATGCCCTTCCATCTGCAACCCAGTACTGGGAAAGTAAAAAAATGCTAAACTACAATAATATTAAAAGTCTGTTCCAAGAAAGTTGGTTTTAACCAAAGTGGCAGCAGTTGATAAATCATATATATATTTATATAGTATACTGAGTGTACATTACTTACTTGTTAGGGAGACAGTGCGGTTCATTCAGCAGTGTAATAGCAACCTGCACCATGGCAATCGGTGTTGCGATGTATCCTGCCTCTGCAATTTACAGCAGCGGTGCCATATATGAGTATTTGGGGTGAATATTTTGAGTCAAATCAAATGGAATGGGTCAATACCTGGTCCTGTTACTTCAGTGCTGATTGTGGAATCTGGTTTGCCCTGAGAGGGGTCCTGTCCTGTACTGTAGCCCTCCCCAAAAAACCTCAGAGAGAAGGAGGTTCCATCCATCTGGAAGAACACAAGAAGGGCAAGAAAACACCAAATGTGACTTTACCAGTAAAAACGAGGTCTATGTATGATGCAATTGATATTGTGTTTTAACAATTTCAATGCATTTTTATTGTACCTGCTTTCTTGATGGTCCAGTCTTGGAGAACAAACCAAAGGAGAAAAATTCTGGGAACTAATGAAGAAAAAAATAGTTGAGATTCATTGTTACATTATTAAAATGATTGGTTACTTTACTTAAAGAAGTGATTAAATTATTGCTTTAGATGTGATGTTGAAAAAAGTCAGTAAATCAGTTGTACTTTGAACTGTTAAGTTGACTTAACTTTTATGATTAGGCACATAGTTCATTTACTTAATATTAAGGCAACTAAACACCTTAAAACAAATAGGTTTACTCACTTTTTGAAAGAAAAGTAAACTAATTGGTTTAAAAGCAAAGCGTTTGCATACTTTTAAAAATAAAAGTCAACCAATCTTTAAGAAGTCAACTAATCGCTTTAAAAGCAAAGGGTTTACTCATTCTAACAAAAGTCAAGTAATTGCTTTAAAAGCAAAGGGTTTACTCACTCTAAGAAAAGTCAACTAATC
>CAIGQZ010035027.1:17483991-17534210 GCA_903798205.1 Danio tinwini
GCTTTAAAAGCAAAGGGTTTACTCACTCTAAGAAAAGTCAACTAATCACTTTAAAAGCAAAAGGTTTACTCACTCTAAGAAAAGTAAACTAATTGCTTTAAAAGCAAAGGGTTTACTTACTTTTAAAAAAGTCAACTAATTGCATTAAAGGCAAAGGTTTTACTCTAAGAAAAGTAAACTAATCGCTTTAAAAGCAAAGGGTTTACTCTTTAAAAAAGACATCAAATTGCTTTAAAAGCAATGGGTCTACTCACTTTTTAACACAAAGTCAACAGGTTTACTAATTTTTTTAGAAAAAAAGTCAACTGATTACTTTAAAAAGAGGATTTACTCACTTTAAAAAAAGTCAGCTAATCTCTTGAAAAGCAATGGGTTTGCTTGCTTTTAAAAAAGTCAACTAATCGCTTTAAAAGCAAAGGGTTTACACACTTTTTAAATAAAAGTCAAATAATCACTTTAAAAGCAAAGGGTTTACTCACTCTAAGAAAAGTCAACTTATCACTTTAAAAGCAAAAAGTTTACTCGCTCTAAGAAAAGTCAACTAATTGCTTTAAAAGCAAAGGGTTTCCTCACTTTAAGTAATGTCAACTGATCACTTTAAAAGCAAAGGGTTTACTCACTTTAAGAAAAGTCAACTAATCGCTTCAAAAGCAAAGGGTTTATTCACGTTAGGACAAGTTAACTGATCACTTCAAAAGCAAAGCGTTTACGCTTTTAAAAAAAGACATCAAATCGCTTAAAAAGCAATGGGTCGACTCACTTTTTAAAAGGAAAGTAAACTAACTGCTTTAAAAGCAACAGGTCTCACTTTTAAAAGAAAAGTCAACTAATTGCTTTAAAAGTCAACTAATCACTTAAAAAGCAATAGATTTACAGCAATTAATTGACTTTTTTTAGATATAGGTTTAAAATCAACCAGTTTACTCACTTTTTAAGTAGTCAACTCATTTTTCAAGATTGGTGACCAATAAATTGTTTTTGTTTAAATAAAATTAGCTGTTAATGGCAAATTTGGATAAACAATCAAAATATGGGGAAGTGCTCTATTGGGAAGAGGTGAAAAAATGTACAAACTACATGTGTACAAACAAACTACAAATGATCATAGAACAGGGTTTGAAAATTAACATGGCTTAGTTTTCTTTTCTTTCCTTTTTTTTAGAAATTCTTAAAATGGTATCATACCTGAGTCAGCAATCCTCTGCCAAGACTAAATTTGACCATGAACCAGAACATGATGCCTGCAAAGAGGGTCTTCACCACAGAAAAAATCCCACCAATACCCATGTATGCTCTGTACTGGACCTGAGGACGAAAGACCATAGAGAAAACATATTGAAACCTGTAAAGCAAAAGCCAACTGATTTAATCAAATATACAAACGAAGCAGGTTAAAAACTAAACTACACACATTTGTGATGGTTACATTATTAACGAGATTATTAAAATTAACATTTACTCATCATTTACTCATACTCAAGTTCCAAACCTTTATGGGTTTTATGAAAACAACATGATAGTTGAAGAATGTAGAAACCAGTATCCATTAACATCCATTGTAGGAATTTACTTTTATTAAAGTCAATGGCTGTTTCCAACATTTTTCAAAATATCTTATTTTGTGTTCAACCAATATAAAACAAGCAGAGGAGAGTAAATGATGACAGAATTGTCAATTTAACACATACTTCTGAGGCCAAAGCAAAACATCAATGAAAACTCCAGCCCATATGATGGCATCACCCTGTTGACCCTCATGGCATCACCCTGTGCACTGTGGTCACTGCTATGGAGATGAAAGAGCAGGACAGTGAATCACAAAGACTGTGAATCATCTCCTGCTCTTTCCATGTGGGCTTTTAGAGCACTATCACTGTAATCACGCTCACGCAAGACAAGAGCCCAAAGAAATGTCATTACAACTGGTAAACGGCTTAATTGTGTTTGGAAAGCAAGGCAAAGAAAATGTCAAAGACAGTCTTTTATAAAAGGATGCAGATGAGTTGGAAATAAGCCATTAGATCGTCATTGAAATAACAGTTTTGGACACTGAATGCTGTTATTTCTTTGTTGAGAAATTGGGTTAAAATTGTTCCACTCACAAGGCATCTGGATTTGTTTCAGTCAAATTACTATAAATGACAAATAAGAGAAAAGTCATAATTTAATTAAAAGTTATACTTGATAATAAAACTATATGTATAATAAAATATACTGAATAACATTATTTTTACTTAATGTGTTGTTTCATTTTCAAAATGTATTATATTAAATGAAATATATGAATTATGAATAAACAATAACATCAAATTTAAAGGGACAGTTCACCCAAAAATAAAAATTACCTCATCATTTACGCTCCCTCAAGCGGTTTTAAGCCTTTATGAGTTTTGTGTTGAACACAAAAAGATATTTTGAAGAATGCTGGTTGCTGGCACCAATAAACTTCCATAGAAGGAATAAAATGACTATGGAAGTCAAAGGGTGCCAGCTACCAGCATTTTTTTAAAACATTCTAATGTGTTTAACCAAACAAAGAAACTCTTAAACATAAAATAACCTGAGGGACAGTAAATGATGAGGTAATTAAAATTTTTGGGTAAACAGCTTTAAATTTAAATGTTTATGTTAATGTTTATTTGTGAAGGGTGAGTAAACAATGGCAGAATTTAGATTTTTGGTTGAACTATCCCTTTAAATATTTACATTTTGAAAAAATATCTGAAGTTTACAGCTATAGGTGAATTAAATAAACTAAATTGGCCATAGTGTGTGAATGAGTGTGCATGGGGGTTTCCCAGTACTGGGTTGCAGCAGGAAGGGCATCTGCAGTGTAAAACATATGCTGGATAAGTTGGCAGTTCATTTAGCTGAAATGATTATCTACACAACAATAAAATGAACAATAATCTTAATAATCATATCAACAAATGCTCTAATAAATCAAATCAAATCACATGTGGGTCAAGCGTGTGTGAGTTATTGTCAGTCTACAAACTCACAGGACTGTGTTTTTGTTCCTCGTGCATGAAGCGCTGGGTCCTTCGCACCACAGACGGATCTGAGCCCATGAAAGGAATGGCATACTGCTCAATCTCCTTACTGAAGAATACAGCTCCCCTGGGGTAACACCGAAATAGCAAGCAAATTAACACCAGTACACATTTCCATCCTTACAACCATTCTCCTTCGCTCCTCTGGGAGTCAGCAGCTATATAAAGTACACAAACCATAGTATTAATAGAAGGAGATGTTATTTTGGAAAAACTCTATATCACCTCTTTTTAATTCGAGCGCCGACAGCTGGCAGAGGTTTATGCCGAAACTTCTTCCTTATTCTTCTGAGGTTGCCACTGTCAGCAAAGCCAAAGACAGCCGACTGCCATGTTGCATCATGGGCACATCCTCCCTGATGAAGAAGACAAGACAGCTGAATAAAAGCCAAGATGTCGACTGCTTTATTGAGGACATGCAATGCGACTGATGAACACAATCTGCTAGTGAAGTCTTCATGACCCTTTAATACAGCAGGAAAGACAGGGATGAAACCGCCATGGACATTGACATAACATTGATATAACACCATATATAACACATTGCATAAACCTTGTTTCATTTTAAAAGAATATCTACATTTCTTCCCGTTAACATTTTTTTTTTTTTAATGAAACAAATCACTGTTGAGTGGCAACACGGTGGCTCAGGGGTTAGCACTGTCACCTCACAGCAAGAAGATCGCTGGTTCGAGTCCCGGCTGGGTCAGTTGGCATTTCTGTGTGGAGTTTGCATGTTCTCCCCGTGTTCGTGTGGGTTTCCAAACACATTTGCAACAAGTGAATTGAATAAACTAAATTGGCCATAATGTGTGTATGTGAATGAGTTTGTATGGATGTTTCCCAGTCCTGATGAATAAAGGCACTAAGCTGAAGGAAAATGAATAAATGAATGAATGAATGAATGAATGAAATCACTGTTGACTCTTGACTCTACTTTTGAGCCTGCTTTTTCTTTGACTGATCAGTGGCGTACTGTAAGAGACCATAGAGAAAACTCTTTTAAACCAAAGCAATAGCCAACTGATTCAATCAAATGAAGGACAAATGTACAAACAAAGCAGGATAAACACTGAACTGCACACACTTGTGATGATTTTTATCGATCATTAGTAATGGCCAAATTGCCCACTTGTAATTGATGTTGTTGCTGCTCTGTCTGACAAAATTTTTACCTCAACATTGAAAGTTCTTAAAAGTAGCTGCATGCTCATTACCCTTTAAAATGCACAAATTAAAATTTCCCAAGTGGAATTGAATATGTATAGTTAAAGGCAAAATTATTAGCCCTTCTGCGAAACCTTTACTATTTTTATAAATATTTTTTAAGTGATGTTTAACAGATCAAATATTTTTTGCACTATTTCCTATAGTATTTTTTATTCTGGAGAAAGCCTCATTTTCTTTAGGTTGGCTGGAATAAAAGCAGCATTTAAAAAACAAACAGATTTGTAGGGCAATATTATTAGCCCCTTCAATTGGGTATAGAACAAACCACTGCTATACAATGACTTGCTTAATTAACCTAACGTGACTAGGTAACAATTAACCTAGTTAAGCCTTTAAATTGTACTTTAAGCTGAATACTAGTATGTACTAAATACTAGTATTAGTGTCTAGTAAAATAACTACAAAAACATTATGTACTGCCATCATGGCAAAGAGTTATAAAAACTATGGTAATACTTTAAGTCACAATTCGCGGTATTAACAAACCATTAACTAACACTAGCTTAATTGTTTGTTTGTTTATGTATTCATTGGCACATCAGTAACTTATGGCTATTTCATGGCAAGATCAATATACATAAAACATTATATGATAAGAACAACTTCATATTTCAATAACAAATGATACACAAACAAATGTATACACAGAAATAAATAAATAAAATTCACAAAAAATGTATAGATTAAAAGTTGAATAGAATCTTTCAATTCAATATTTGATAAATAACTTAAAATGCTTTCTGATGATACCTTTTTAAAAACATGCATCAGTGTTTTCATTATGAAAATCTTGTCTAATGTTACTTAACTGTTCACATTCTAATAAAAACTCTATAATTTTGACATTATTTCGTAAAACAAGACAATATTTTTTTTCCTAACTAAAAATAGTTCTTGATTTAAGAACTTTTAGACATTGGGACTAGAAACAAGACAAAATCTAAGTAAGAAAAGCATTTTTTTGCAATGCAGAAATTCTTAGTATAATCCTCTGGGATATGAGACTCTATTGCATTATTCATTCATTAGCAGCTGCAACTGTGAATTCCCAGAGTTTAATATTAGCACTGCTTTAATCCTACATCAAACCAAAGCTTCAAATTTTTAACAGTCAGTCAAATTCTTCTGGAACGTTAATATGGATCTGAAATGTGGTGAGTTATGGCTCACCTCGGGTCCCGTGCTGATGGTTAAAAAGCTCTCCACAGCGGTGAGAGTTCCTGTGAAAGCCAGACAGAGGAGAAGTCATGCTTCTGCTGCTCTACAGGCACATTTGCGCACAGCAGCACTTCAAAGACCAGCGACAGACACACATATCCTGAATGAGCTGAGCAGCTTTGCCTGTGTCACTGATACATCCCACTAATTGGGACGGGATTAAAGAAACTGACTGCACAAGGGTTTGTGTGAAGCAAAGGTCAAAGGCCATTCACAGGGCAAATATCACAATGACATATGCCTGCTTTAACATTAGGAAACAAATACACATTAAACCTCTAAACATCAGTTTTTTTTCAGTAATAGACTGGTGTTTCATTGTTCTGTACATCAGAAGGCATATAGAATGTTGTGATATGACGTTATATAATGTGATTAATATACTGTTTGTTTTATAGCAATTTGTAACTTAAAATAAAGTAATGTAATATGTATAATAAAGAAATATATCTAATTGATTGTCCATAGCTATATTTATATTATATTTATGTTTTAAATGAATTATGAGACCTTGATTTCTTGACAGCTTTTGATGTTGATAGGGTTTTTTTGCAGATGAGGAAAAGTAAAAGAAAATCACATGACATTATATTGTATAATACAGTTTATATACAGGAATCAGAGATTGAAATTTAATACCTTTTAAAGACTCTTTGCAGACATTTTAAGACCTTATCACCACTTTAGGTTTCAACCAGTAACATTGCCGACATTTGGACTCATGTTGGGAAAAAAGAAATTAATTATTTTTTTGTCTCTTTTTTGTTCATTAAACAAATTGTATTGGTATTGCTTAAGGTGAAATATTAACTGAACTTCTTTTGTTGAGTGTGATACGTTTTGCTGATGAAGCATTTTTGCAAAAGTAGATGAAGCTGATTGTCTAGAATTAACTTGAGCTCTGCAGCGAAACTTCCAGTGAGCACAGAATATTGCAGTTAAGAAAGGCTTAGGCTTTTAATGTTGTGCAGACAATTCCTACAAAAAGAGGACGTATGTATGAGTGCGGCCAATGGAGGACTGAAGAATGACTGACAAGTGACAAATTTCACTAAACTCCATCTGTTAATATCAGCTGCCTATAAAAGTTGGAGTCAGACAATGAAAATTGTTGCGCACCTCCTAAATGTAACTTTTGCATTGCATTGAGGATTCTGTAAATCGAATTATTCATTTGTATCCACTAAATAGCTAATATGTTAAACCTTAAACCTCTCCTGACCTTTTTTATTGAACATGCATGAAATTGATTAATTATTCCAACACTTACAGTATATTTAATAAATACTGATTGCAATAAACTAATCCTAAACTAAAACTGTTTTCATATACTAAATAAAAAGGCTAATCCATCAGGTGACGCTTTTATAATAGCAGGAATAACAGTGTTCCCTGGTTACTGCAGTAAACAAAGCAGGCAGCAGGATTTTATTGATTTCATAAACTGCACAGCATCCCAATATTCAAAAATTTAATTCAGGCAAACTTTAGCATACTGATGCCAATTTTAATACCTTGTAAAATAGCATTTAAGACTTTATAAGGGCCTTAAATTTCTCTAAACTGATTAATCAATTTTGAATACTTTTTTTCAAGACCCCCTGGACACCCTGTAATAATACATAATACAATCATATTTCCTTACTACAGTTTAATTATGGTTTATATATATTTTTATGAATAGACTTTTATAATAAAAATAATAATTGTACTAATAAAAAAACATTGGCAGACATGCAACCCACCTTTGAAGTGATTCTGTGTATAAATGATGCCCATGTCTGCAGGTATTGAATCAAACCCACAGCTTCCAATGATATATACACCGTTCTCCTCAGCTTTACTGTGGTACATCAGCTGTATTCCCTCTAAAAACTACAAAAATCAACAACAATTTCCCTAAATTAAGCAGCACAACTGTTTTCAACACTGAAAAGTTTCTTGAACACAATGATTTCTGAAGGATAGTGTTGCTCCAATACTGATACTAGTATCAGAAATACTTGCCGATACCGATGGATACTAATTTTTGTAGTATCGGCGAGTAGTTCCGATTATTGAAACCATAAATTGATCCGGTACCATCTTTTTAAATGAGACATACAGTATGCTCGCTAGCTTTGCTTAACATCGCAAACCCGGTGTCAGCTCTTCTTTGAAAAAGAAGAGGGTAACACACTATTTTATTAAAAAAGATTCTGAATTAAAAATTTCAAAGCGTTATATTTCTATAATATTCATACTATTTTATATATATATATATATATATATTTTTTTTTTTTGCACTGATTTTTATAGTTATACTGTAAAACTTGAACTTGAATTGATTTTTTTCCAGTTTCCAGTTTTTAATTTGTGGTTACAGTGAAATACAGTGAATAATATTACTGTTGAATGTCTGATAATGAAAATGTAAGTTAATAAAAATACTTAACTGTATGTATTTGTTTTTGTTTTATTAATGTTATCTGAAGCACTATGTAAATCAATTTTATCAATTTATACACAACCGTTTCTACAAATACACACTTAGGTATCGGTTCAGTGCTCTGTATCGGCCAATTGACCTTATTCTTTACTGCAAAAGTGCGCTCGTTTTTGCAATTGTTGTAGAACTTACGATTCAGTTTCCTATTGGAGAAATGACTAGGAATAATAAACTGCAGAAAAAGGTCAAACTACTTGCTCTACAAACAAGTGTTTGCATGACTATACAGAAAAAATGGAATAATATAATAAGAAAATATCAGGTTGCAACATCAAGCAGCAAAACGAGCTGTTTTTAACATCTAAAAATGAATGGAAGTGAATAAGACCAGAAGTCTCGAGACAAAAAGATTAAAATGGCTGCGCTCGCTTGTACACAGAGAATAAGGTGCAAGCTCAGGTATTGAAATTGGTATCGGGAAGAAAAAAAGGTATCGGAACATCCCAACTGAAAAATAGTGGTTGCTGAAAATTCACTTTTACCATCACTAATTACATAATGGATGTGTCAATTACATGTGGATTGTGTCAAAGCAGCTTTACATAGAAGATTATAGTGAGTTACACTTTATTGTAAGGTGTGTTTGTTACAAAAAACCTGTTCATTTAATTACTGAGTAACATTAATTCAATTACATGTACTTATTATAAAATAAGAGATAGGTTTAGGTTTACCAAACATTGCTATTAAGAATCAAACATTGCAGATTTTGCTATGTTTTTAATCAAATAAACTGAGTTTTAGTAAAAAAGCTAAACTTTAAAAATCCAAATAATCCAACCAACACCAAATGTTCAATCTGTATTTTGTCAAAAGCAGATCATAGAGCTAAAACAGTTTTTAGTGCATAACAATGGCTACCTGCGGTTCTCCACAGATGTCAATGCAGTGAGCCCCATTCTCTATACAGGCCTTCACAACCGGCTCCCCGTAAAAGCGATACTGTTGAGAAAACACATCTGAGCCTCATATACTTCCATATATGCAATATGCCACTTTAGAGTCAACAGTTCACTCACAATAACACAAGTTCATTTATCATTTTCTGCATTCAGCTATCGTGGCACTGCAGTATGAATGCACAGATGTGTAAACTGACCTCTTCCTGTCCTTTTTTTTTTTTACAATAGACTTTATTGACTTACTGGTCCCACACAGTTGAGCACAATGACAGCTTGTTTGCACATGATGGCCAGTGACTCTGGCTCGGCTACATCTGCTACAATAACCTCCACAGACTTCAGTTCGGGTTTACCTGCACACAAATAAAGGACAGTCAGAGACAGATTGATCTCTCTGCTTTAACAGAGCAAAATGCTGCCGTTTATACACTTTGTTGCAGGTTAATGCAAGAGTTCAAGTACAATTTAAAGACCTTTTAAGGGGTTTATAAATAAAAATTAAAAACCAATATCACAATGTTTTCATAATACATAACATTTGATTTGGACTAGCAAATAAATAACCACAATAAAAACAAAAGCCACATATTTTAATGTGCTGTTAAAAATATCACTGTATACTAGAGGTTGTTTTACATAGAACACCTAATTTTTAGATATTTTTCAAGACCTAACACAAAACTTTAGTAAATTTAAGATGTTTTAAGATATTAAGTTTTTTTTGCAGAGATTGATTTCTTATTATTTTTATATATTATTATAACAATAGATATTGTTTTATAAGTCTATATAATCTTCACCGCTGCATCCTTTTACTCTACGACCTATTGCACAGTTTTCAAATCCTGGAATATCAGTACAGGCAATTTCAGATGATGATGGGATTGCCCAAACATTATGCCTTTAATCAACAATATTCTCGATCCCTGTAATCCCATCAGATAATCTCAACAGACAAAATCCTCTGAAGCTCATCTAATACCATGAACTGACTGTTTTATGTCTGCTCATAATGACAGTATGGATATTCAGTGTACACCTAATACAAGTTATGACCTATCTTAAATAACATATGTACGTTGTGATTCTGTGTGGCCTAGTAAAAAAGTACTGTGGTGTAGCATTGCACTAGAAAGTAAAAATGTAGTCTTGCCATATATATGTATTATTTAAAGCTTATTTAAATTTATAATACACATACAACTCAAATAAATACAAAAGTTAAAATGGTATCTCATGGAATTTATTTAAACATTAAATCATTAAAAAAAGTGTTATGTAAATATTTTTGATAATAATGTATAGTAATATAATACAAATATAGTAAAGCTACAATGAGCTACCATTTATGCACACACACATTATATATATATATATATATATATATATATATATATATATATATATATATATATATATACACACACACAATATTTTGTGTTTTATCTTTATTTAGATTAGGGGAGAGTGGAGACAGTTGCAACCCTTTTTGCATTTCCTTCTGTTTCTCAGAGACAGTTTTTTGTGGAAACCCAAAATTTTAATACAATAACCCCACATCTATTGGACACCCACCCACATTGCTATAATATGTGTACATATGATAATATATGCTGAATTTAAACTTGAATAGACAAAGTCAAATGTTGCAACTGACACCAAGCAGGGGGACAGTTGCAACAACCCACAAGGACAGTTGCAACATTCATTAAAATGTAATAATACATTTTTTAAAACATTAGGTTGGAATTTATTTGTATTTTTTGGTAAACAGACTAAATGTAATTTGGTTAAAATGTTAAAATGGCCATATGCATACAGACTATAAAAGAACAAGCAACAACCAATTATCAGGCCTAAAAAACACTCAAACTCTAGACTGAGCCTTCACTACACTACTTCTTTGAACTTTTAAATTAATTAATTAATCAAAGAATTCATTTTTTTCCAAATTAAATTGCATTGAAACTGTGATAAAATTAAGATTGTATATTGTTAATATGGCAAGCTTTTAAATGAATTTAGTCATTGGGGACAGTTGCAACAGCATGTTGCAACTGTCCCAACTCTGTCAATCCTGATTAAACTGTCTAAGCTAGCTAGCTTTAACGCTTGATAGCTATTCCTACTTAAAGCTAAGAAAATGGTGATTTAAATTACACGAATGAATAAGGTTTCACAAAAATAGATTAGACAGTATGATACATTTTTTGAACATTAAAATATATATATATATATATACTTTTTTTATATCTAAAAATGAGTTTTATACTGAAGGAATGGTCACATATGGCTGATTTCTCTCAGATTGAAGGAGGGTCTAAGTGAGAATATGTAGTAAATGTGAATATCATCACTCTAGCAGCTCATTCCTAACTGGAGAAATAAGTCTTGTTGCAACTGCCCCCACTGTCCTCTAATATTAAGCTGTAGCTATATTCTGTATGTGTTTATTGTTAAAAGTCATTACGTATATGTATACCATTTATATTTTGTGGTACTATTTTTAAATACAGTTAGCCTTTCTATTCTGTTCTTAAATATTTTACATTGTTATGGGCACTATGTAAGCTAAGAAGTTCCTGTCAAACGCAAATGTAAACAGTGTGAAAGACGTACACAGAGCGTCAGCTGCCTGACTGAGGGTTTTCTCCAGTCGGTGTCGACTTCGTCCCGCTACAGCCCACTGTAAAGTCCCTTCTGGACCCTCGTCAATGGACCGCGCGACCTCCTCCACCACGAACTGTCCGGTGAAGCCGCTCGCCCCGAAAACTATGAGGTGATACGGTCTCTTGCTGGACGTTTTGACCGCCGCCATTGTGTCTGAGATCCGCGTGACGTAACGAGGTCGGGACGATCACTTCTGCTGCTCCTCCAGGGTCAGTCTCTGCAGTATCAGTGCAAAAATACTGCTGAAGACAGTTTCTGATCAGATTGTGTTTCTAATAAACTGCAGATCAGCCATAAACCGTTTGTGGTGCAAATTCCAGGAACTAACACACGTTGAAGTAGAGCGACATCTTGCGCTGAACAAACGATATTACAGATAATGATGCAAGCAGGTGGATACTCAAATATTGAGACCACATATTTTAACAACGTAACATATTTTATGCATAAAAGCAAATATTTAAATACACCTGACCAAACAATAAACGTCAGTTGGATGTCAATTAATAACATGTAAGATGGCTGCCTTTTATTAAATTAAATCAGTGAAATGCTGTCAAATTAAAAGTCAGACTGAATATGTTTCTATTTATTTACTTCAGTGCTTATACTATTTATTTACTTCTTTATATACTTCTGTACTTCTATACTTTATTATTATTATTACAAGTTACATAATCTGCATTCATCTGATTTAACCACAACAACACTAACCTTCCCACATGAAAAAATACTATAGTAATTTGTAGAAAACAGTTGGGTTTTTGTAATGTTATGTGCTTTATTGAGCCATATTATAGTAAAATACTTCTTTAAATCTTCTTTTCAATCATTCATTTTCTTTTCTGCTTAGTCCCTTTATTAATCAGGGGTCTCCACAGCGGAATGAACCGACAACTTATCCAGCATATGTTTTATGCAGTAAATGCCCTTCCATCTGCAACCCATCACTGGGAAGCACCCATGCATGTATGTCGTTCACACACATACACTATTACCCAATTCACTTATAGCGCATGTCTTTGGACTTGTGGGGGAAACCGGAGCACCTGGAAGAAACCCACGCGAACACAGGGAGAACATGTAAACTCCATACAGAAATGACAACTGACCCAGCCAAAGCTCGAACCAGCGACCTTCTTGCTGTAAGACGACAGCGCTACCCACTGCGCCACCCACTATAATGATATAATATAATAGACAAATGGGGCAATGCAGTGGCGCAGTAGGTAGCACTGTCGCCTCACAGCAAGAAGGCTGCTGGTTCGAGCCTTGGCTGGGTCAGTTGGCGTTTTTGTGTGGAGTTTGCATGTTCTTTCTGCGTTCGCGTGGGTTTCCTCCGGGTGCTCCGGTTTCCCCCACAGTCCAAAGATATGCAGTACAGGTGAATTGCGTAGGCTAAATTGTCCGTAGTGTATGAGTGTGAATGAGTGTGTGTGTGTGGATGTTTCCCAGGGATGGGTTGCAGCTGGAAAGGCATCCGCTGCGTAAAACATGTGCTGGATAAGTTGGTGGTTCATTCCGCTGTGGCAACCCCAGATTAATAAAGGGACTAAGCTGAAAGGAAAATGAATGAATGAATAATTATAATAGACAAGTTACATAATACTGAACTGTAAGTTTTCTACAGCAACTATATATGTATATATACTAAAATACATCATGGTTTACTGCAAGTATTGTACAGGATTTATTACAGTTTATCAGTAATACTACAGTACACTGACGCATTCATCTACAAAGAGTTATAGAATTGAATAGAAGATATACAATTTAATATACTTTGCTTTAAATGTGGTTCAAAAACTCCATATTATTTACTATGAATTACACTCTCAGAAATAAAGGTACGCGGGCTTTCACTGGGGTGGTACCTTTTCAAAAGGTACAAATTTGTACCTAAAAGGTCCATATTATTACCTCAAGGGTACATATTAGTACCTAAAAAGTACAAAAGAGTTTCTCTTAAAATGTATAGGTACTAATATATACTTTTGAGGTACCAATATGGACCCTTTAGGTACAAATGTGTACCTGTTGAAAAGGTACCACCCCAGTGACAGCTCGCGTACCTTTATTTCTGAGAGTGTACTATAGTCTTTTTTCATGTGGGTTGATTTCAAGAGAGCACAAATAAAATCACTGTAAATTATTTCTAACTAATAAACTTTTCACTCCACAAAATAGATTTTTTTTAACAGTCAGTTTTCTGTTCATAATGACACTTCCATATTCAATGTGTTTTTAGATTTTTACTGCATGTTTTTGTGATGATTCACATTTTGGAAAATGTAATTAAACAAACTGGATGAACTCTGGACATGCGGTATACGTAAATTGGGTAGGCTAAATTTTTTCATTGTCAAATTCTTAAAAAAATATGACTTGTTAAGTTTTGATGTTTTTTTTTAAGTTTTCATTTTTAAAAACCATGTTTAAGTGTATACATGGTTTTGCCCTTAAGGTAGCCTGTGAGTTGATACATAAATTCAGCAGTGATGGGGGAAAAGACAAGGGCAGTAAGTGGGAATTGTAGAATCCGCAGATGCAGAACCACTGTTGGTCAGTCATCCTTTTCAGTGAAAGGTTCACATCTACTGAATTCCATGCCTGCTGATTTAAAGTTACAATCAGAACTCACAATTTTTTTTCTGTAAAGCTGAAAGAATGGTTGAAATTTTTACAGCAATGTGAACATTAAGCATTATTCATTCAGGTTGGTCAGGCTTACATTTTTCTTTAGTATGCAGTTTGACTTACACTGTAAATTATTTGACCCTAAATTTACAGTAAACTACTTCCTAATAATTGCATTACTTTCACAATAAGGTACTGTATGTAAATTCACATTACTGTGAGGTTCTTCATAATAACAATAATTCTGTAAATATTTCTAAATATCAAAAAAGTGCCTGTACTGGCATAAACGTTAGTGTATTAATTTCTTTGTTGACTAAAATATTAATGGTCTTTGAATACCTACAACTAACGTGCAAAAGATAATAATAATAATTAATAATAAAAATTCCTTACATTTATATAGAGCTTTTCTGGACACTCAAAGCACTTTACACATTGGGGGGAATCTCCTCATCCACCACCAGTGTGCAGCATCCACCTGGATGATGCGACGGCAGCCATATTATGCCAGACCGCACACCAGCTGATTGGTGGAGAGGAGACAGAGTGATGAAGCCAATTAAAATATGGGGATGGTTAGAAGGCCATTATAGAGGTCAGTGGGCAAATTTGGCCAGGATGCTGGGGTTAAACCCCTACTCTTTTTCGAAGGACATCCTAAGATTTTTAACGACCACAGAGTCAGGACTTCAGTTTAGCGTCTCATCAGAAAGATGGATATACAGCCATTTTACAGTAATTAGCTGTAATCATGATGCCTGCCTTAATTTCACAATAAACTTCTAAATACGTAAAATTTTAGTTAAATCCTGTAAAGTGACACTAATATAATTTACTGTGAAAAATTACAGTAACATGAAATTCTGAGAATTTATTACAGTGTACATTTTATGTTTGTAGCGCTGCATATACTGTACAGTACATGTTTGCTGTATTGTTTTTATTTGTTGATATTTTTTATATATTTTTTTTATGTAAAGCCTAACCAGGGACGGGGGTCGTATAACAATTTCAAGTGTATTGTCCCAGTTAAAAAAACAAACAGAAGAATTTTGTGCGGTGAAGAGTAACATTTTAATTGATGATTTATGTAAATGGCTAAAACTGTTTTTAGCTTTTTGGAGTTTTATTTTGTATTCTTGATTTCCAGTCGTAATTCAGAAGATGTCATGTACTACTTGGGAAGAAAAAGCTAAAAAAAAAACAAAAAAACAATAAAATATTTACAATTTTCAAAGACCGCTGAACTGAAATCTTGCTTTTATCCAAAACAAATGATTGCATGCTGTCTTTCACAAGATCATATTTCATATTTTTTCCAGCGGACTATAAAAAAATGCAACAAAAAAAAAAAACAACTCAGAACTGATCGATTAGCATAATTGTCCTTCTTCAGTCTGGTCGTGCTATTCATTTTGTGCTTGATACAGTAAATCCATCATAAAGCATCTACTTAAGATAACACTGCTACATACTGTAAACCTTTTTTGCCTATTATTTTTATACTCTATGAACTTCAATGGTTACAGCACCAATATACTGTAAAGTGCCAAGTCAAAATAAAAATATCATATAAACAATAACAAGTAATGTAGTGTCTTGAACTGGCCTCAAAGGCAGTTTTCAATGCGAGTAGTTATCGTTACGAGGAATGGCAGTGGTATATTAGGATCATCTGCAAGGGCCTATTTACACAAAGCATTATAACTAACTAAAATGATAAAGGTTTAGTTAAATTATTATTCAAATGTAAGAGCTTACAACATGACTATTACAAAAATCTGATAAACAATAAAACACTGAGACTCAAACAGAATCCACCCTGCTCTAAAAAGCTTAAACATTTAAAGAGGCAAATGGCTAAATTGAGTGCATGTTTACAATAAACAAATCATTGTTGTGCATTGATACAGATAGTTATTGTTATAATTAACATTCACTGAAGACTTTAACCCCCGGGTATGGTTCTTCACGGAGTCAAACTTGTGTTCTTTGTGGTCAAAACTGTCCACGAGTATGTAATAATTTATTTCTATGAACATTTAGGTTTTTTTTGTCAATTTTCAGTCATGTTTTTACTTTAATATTTGATATGTGTAAGGGAATTCATGCAACAAATAAAATGTGCATTTTGTGTGTATGTATTTAGGGCAAGTACTGTGTAAATATGTGTATTCAGTAGTTACTGAGGAGTTTTTTTTCTTGAGGTTTAGCATTTAGATGCATATTTCTTTAGAGATCATCAAAAATCATTTATTTTTCTGATAATTTATGATATGAAGTGTCATTTTTTCCATCGTGTTTTCAGTCACATCAGAAGACAAAAAAAGCTTTTGTTACCCATAATCTAATTTAAACACCAAAAATCAGTCTGAAATGAACAAAAATGTGATTGAATCTGTTTCTACAACTATGTTTGTTTATTTGTGGTCCTGATATTCATTAGGTTGTGGAAAAAAAGCTAATAAATCATACATTTTTTTTGGTATTGCTTTTTTAGAGGTATGACTTAAATTAAGAGACAGAGTATTCAGTTTGTAATTTATAAAAATATGTTTATCATTACATTTAATAGAAAATCCACATAAAACATGGAAGTGTGTGTCTGTCTGTGTAGTGTGAGAGTTTCCTCCTTTCACTACTGTATACTTATTTGTGTATTGTGGCTGAATTGTAGATTGAACCTTTCAAAAATTGTCCTGCGTTTTAGTATTTGTGTGTGTGTGTGTGTGTGTGTGTGTGTGTTTGTTTGTTAAGTTTTGTACCAAACCACTGAGGTGATTATTTATAATTCAAAACTATTTTTGGCTTTTTTTTTTGTTTAATTTTATTTTCAGTGTTTCCTCTAAAGTGCGTCACGGTGGCGCAGTGGGTAGCATGATCGCCTCATAGCAAGAAGGTCGCTGGTTCGAGCCTCGGCAGGCTAAGTTGGCATTTCTGTCTGAAGTCTGCATGTTCTCTCTGTGTTCACGTGGGTTTCCTCCGGGTGCTCCGGTTTTCCCCCACAAGTCCAAAGACATGCACTACAGGTGAATTGGGTAAGCCAAATTGTCCGTAGTGTATGAGTGTGAATGAGGGTGTATGGATGTTTCCCAGTAATGGGTTGCAGCTGGAAGGGCATCCGCTGCATAAAACATATGCTGGATAAGTTGGCAGTTCATTTAGCTGTGGCGACCCCAGATTAATAAAGGGACTAAGCGGAAAAGAAAATGAATGAATGTTTCCTCTAGAATTTTTTCCAGCTTCGGTGGCAGGCCTTTTACACTTCCAACTACATATAGCGTTATTTCAATGATAAATGTCATGAGAGCAGTATTACAAGTCGAGAACGCATTCATGTAATACAAGCATGCAAATCTTGGCTTGCGCACCAATTTCCTTTATGCACAAAACTTCTTGCACAGCCTCAAATATATGCTGCTCAAGCACAGATTTTCTTGTGCACTCTCAAATAAACACAGCTGAAGTACGATTTAGTGCGTTTATGTAAATGTCTCCAAAATTGATTAGATTTGCTAGGAATATGTATGTCTCCAATAGACCTACAGAATGGTATTGATGCATCCTAAATAAATTAAAGTGCCCATAAACTCCAACAACATAAACTCATTGTATGCAAAATCATAGACCATTATCTTTAAATAAAGTATAATTATGGAAACTCTGTTCATCATAACAAAGCCGTGTCGTGTTTGCTGGCCTCACGCATTGTGCATCCCTGTCAGTCAGTTAAATGTAACCTTAAAGGGTTAAACAAATAACGCACAGCACTAGTACGATTACAGAAAAGTTTGCTCTGTTATAATTCACTTACATTTTAATAAGTTTTAGTGCGATTATAACCTATTATATTAGGTTTTGAATGAGAAGCTGTAATGTAGCCATGGCGGGAATGAATTTTGGTGTAAGACTGAATGTATCGGAGATCCTGATTTTGTTTCTTTTGATTGAACAACACCCGGAGATTAAAAAGCCAGTTTTAGCATCAATATTAAACACATTAAACAAATGTATTAATGCATTAGGAAGCCCTGTGTGATTTGTAAAGACTGTCTAAAGAAACATTTAATAAGGCCAGTCTGGTTATGTGCATTAGTGCTTTTTTTTTTTTCAACAGAAATACTGTTATCATCGGAAAATTATTATATAAAGTAACAGTTCCACTTAAGTTAGCATGAAACAGCTGCTATGAAGCACCAGAAGAGAACCACTGTGTAAGAGCAGCCACTGTTCGTCGTACAGGTCCAAAGTAAAAGTCCATGTTATGCGAGAAGTCGATGCACACATTCGAGTATGCTTCTCCAAGCAGACAATAGAGAGCCGTCCCACCCAGACTGACCACCACCGTAACCACACACATGAGGAGGAGGATGAGGCAGGATGCTCTGGCTGACTCTTCTGTGTGCATGAGATGAGGAAAATTTGCTTACAGTAGATATTTCGAACATTTGCGCAAATAGATATTAGTACATATAAAAAGAGATTAGAATTGACAATATAAAGAAGAGAACAGTATATACAATATAAAAGAGAGATTAGTGTATATATAAATATAAAGAGAGATTGGCATGTACAGTATAATAGAGAAACCTACACTCACCGGCCACTTTATTAGGTACACCTGTCCAACTGCTCGTTAACGTAAATTTCTAATCAGCCAATCATGTGGCAGCAACTCAATGGATTTAGGCATGTGGTCATGATCAAGACAGTCTGCTGTAGTTCAAATCGAGCATTAGAATGGGGAAGAAATGTGATTAAAGTACAGTACTTTAAACGTGGCATGGTTGTTGGTGCCAGAAAGGCTGGTCTGAGTATTTCAGAAACTGCTGATCTACTGGAATTTTCATGCACAACTGTCCCTAGGGTTTACAGAGAATGGTTCAAAAAGAGAAAATATCCAGTGAGAAGCAGTTCTGTGGGCGCAAATGCCTTGTTGATGCCAGCGGTCAGAGGAGAACGGTCACACTGCTTCAAGCTGATAGAAAGGCTACAGTAACTCAAATAATCACTCAGTACAACCGAGATATGCAAAAGAGCATCTCTGAACGCACAACACGTCCAACCTTGAGGCGGATGGGCTACAGCAGCAGAAGACCACACCGGGTACTACTACTGTCAGCTAAGAACAGGAATCTGAGGCTACAACTCACACATACTCAACAAAATTGGACAACAGAAGATTGGAGAAACGTTGCCTGGTCTGATGAGTCTGGATTTCTGCTTCAACATTTGGATGTTAGGGTCAGAATTTGGTGTCAACAACATGAAATCATGGATCCATCTTGCCTTTTATCTGCAGTTCAGGCGGCTGATACAACAAATCTGCAGCAACTGCATGATGCTATCATGTCAATATGGACCAAAAGGAATATATCCAGTACCTTGATGAATCTTTGTCACGAAAGATTAAGGCAGTTCTGAATGCAAAAGGGGACCAAGGTGTACCTAATAAAGTGACCGGTGAGTGTATGTTTGTTTATATATACATATACACATATATATATATATATATATATATATATATATATATATATATATATAGGACAATTATAATAAGGAATTACAATTATATATATAGAGAAAGAGATGTATATATACACTATAAAAGAGAGATCTATACATACAGTGGCATCAATTAATATAGAGTGGAGAAACTATGATGTCACTTTGTAGGCCAAATGGCTGTTAGCTGATTTCCCTCAATAAAATCCCCATACAATTTTTCCATAGGATTTTCTGTTATTGCAAATAATAAGCTCTGTTTTCAAAGATAGCTCATTATACTTACACTAAAATGAAAATTGCGTTCAAAAAACCCATTGACTCTAACCCATTAATGCTAACTCGCTTCCAGGTTTTGCATACAAATTCTGTTTAGCTATTAAATGTTTGTCTATTATTTAGCCCTTTGATTTTTTCCTCTAAATATTTGGAGTTAAATGAGAGTTGAGGCTTTTTTCTTGAAATGCTTTCAGACTATTTTTGGTGTTGTAGGTGAAGACTTTCTGACCCAAGACATGACTAACCTATTTAACTAACCTAAATTTTTGCAATTTTCCAGCTGTGGTTCTTTTGATATTTCTAGAATTATTCTCTTAAAATGCATTGGGACAGGCAAACACACATCCTTTTCCAGGCTATTTCATTACACTTCCTGTGGACTGGAGTTTCTTCATTACTCAACTAATGGTGGACATGGTCATTTTTCAGTGTTTTTGCTATTTTCTTAAAGGGATAGTTCACCACAAAATATTCTTTTTCCATTACTTATTCACAATAAACTTTTTTTTCCTGTGAAAACACAAAAGAAGATATTTTGATGAATGTTGTAAACTGGTAACCCTTGATTTACATAGTAGAAAAAAAAACAAATCTAAATGAACATTCTTCAAAATATCTACTTTTGTGTTCTACAGAAAAAATAAAATATAAATCAAATGGGTAAGGAACAAGTCAAAGGTAAGTAAATGATGACATTTTTTTTTTTGTGGGGGTGAAATATGCCTTTAAAGCCACTTCATATTATATGAAGCTCAAGAATCTTGCCGTATATATCATTTGGCCTGAGTGTTTCTTCATATTTATAGCCTTGTAAAACAGCAGGTCAAGGTTGAACAATTTCCTGTTCCCAGTCAACCAGATGTACTAAAAATTTTAAATACTAATGGGAAAATACATATTTTGCTTATATGAACTCATAGGGGTGCTATAATATTAGTTTTTTTTTTTTTGCTTATATTAAGCCTTGTTATTTTTTTATATTTTGTAATAATGTAATTTGCTCATTTTGTACAAAGGTTTTAACAATTTTTATCATATTTACCAAGGGCGCCAATATTAGCAGAGGACACTGTATAAAGGCTCAAAAATGAGTGAAATCTTACCTTGTTCAAAGGTATTGTCTGGCTCTCTGAAGCGAACTTTGCGTTTGGGGAAGTCTTTTTCTGAATCACCGTTCTCTGCTTCCTTGATGCAGACTCTCTTCTTTAAAATAGACACTAATCCATTTGAGGGAAGCATCTACAGAAAAAAAAAAAAAACAGAAAGGCCGTATGAAAGAGGCTGAACTAAATCGATCATTCGATCAACACACCTAGAAAATAATGTAATACCACTCATTCACCACAAGGGGTCGGTATGTGTAACACCATAATGAAATAATACACTTAAAGGTGAACACTCCACTCCTGATTCAATTCATTTTGCTATGCTAAGCTAAAAGTGACCCTGCCAGAAAAAAAGAAATTGGCTGAATGGATTAAAAATGGTTTGAGGCAACTGTTTAACTCTAGGAGACTTGTAAAATGAGCCAAAAAGTGGCCTGTTCCTTGAACACTTGTAAACTGAACATAAAATTACCAGACACTTGACTGCATGTTTCCAGTAAAAGAAAAGCATATTGGTTTAAATATACACAGGGCCTACTTCATATTACGTGTCTTTATTAGTTTGTAGTTATGTTGTATTGAAAAACACGTTCACTGCTGTTGAACTGGCATACAGGTTAAGTGGATGAGTTAAGGGTTTGAAGTTTGTTTCAACAGTGTAAATAAAAATACAAAAAAGACTTACAGATGTTATCACTTGCAGGCATTTTTAAATACAACTACAACATAAAAATTGGTAGGAGCATATTATGGCTACACATTCTATATACTAAATACATAGCAGTAACAATAGACTATGCATAATTACATGCAACTAACACAACCTAACCTTCATCCTCATATAGTAAATATATTTAGCTTTAATATTATTCAGTATATAAATGTATTGTTTCCCACTGTAACAAGGATACGATATAATGTACATGATAAGTGCATTGCATCAAATTGATCAAATATATTTGTAATGATGATGCTGCAGGTTACTACATTTATTAGAAATATGCAAACATTTGTAAAATAAAAATAAATTACAGTTAAAATGATTATTACTATTGTATATTCTAATAGGATTTATTACAGATGCATGCTCTCTGTTATCACTCTAGAACACTACAACATAGATCTCAAACCACAGCTCTGCACAGTTTTGCACAGCTGATCCAACTAATCAAGGTGTTGAAGACTACTAGAGACTATTAAGCAGGTGTGAGTTGGAGGTGGTTGGAGCTAAACTTTGCAGAGCTGTGGCCCTCCGGGAATTGAGTTTGAGACCATTGCTCTATAACATAAACATTTTTTTAAACCATGCAACAAAAATCTATAAGAAAATTTGAATACCTAGATTCATATTCTCTTTTCCATATGTTTATATAAAAAAATTGTTGGATTTTTTTTACACTTATTCTCTTTTCTTTCCCTTAAAAAGCACCCATTTTACCCCTTTCTCAAGATTTAAGATGAGTCTTTTGTGTCTCCAGAATGTGTCTGTAAAGTTTCAGCTCAAAACACCCATCAGATTATTTATTATACCTTTCAGAATACTGGATTTTCTGCTCTAAACACATTGTAGCTGTATTTGTGGCCTGTACCTTTATTGCTGTTTCTCTCCGCCCACCGTTCCCACATGCCTGTCAGAGTGTGCCTCAATCTTCGTCTCGGCCGCGTCAGTTTATCAGCACAGTGACAGACATGAAGGAAGCAGATCTCATGTAATGTTTGTGAGAAATACTATAGTAAGAACTTTCCCAATGATTATTTGTTGTATTTGTTGTGAAGTTATTTAAAGCCTTTCGATAATTCACACAGATTGTCGAATGGTCGTCATAACCAAAAAAAATATTCATTTTATTATTCATAACCAATTAATAATTCATTTTAATATCGGTCGATTTTGGTGCTTCATACTTTTTCACTGATCCTTTTATGTTCAAGATTTAGAATTAAGGATACTTGTCCATTATTTTCTCTTTTTAAAAACAAAACAGTAGCGAAAGATGACCTCACTTCATCAGATTGTATGTTTTCTTGCACAGCTGGAAATCATGAAATATAATTGTTTGCATTGGCCAAAACTGATTAGCTGAAGTTACACCGAAGCAACAGCAAACAAGTCATCCAGTCAAATCAGAGTCCTCAAAACACTGTAAAATAACTGCCTGCAACTAAAGTCTGAAGGACATCTTGTTTGACTCAAAAGAGCTGTGATGTGCCAACAGTCTCTCTTTTTTTGTGAAAGTGTTTGTTGTTGTTTTAGTAGTGGAACATCCTTGCTGAGGTTTTGGTTAATGGAGGTGCATACTTTTGTCTAATTGTTGCTGTACACCAAGTAAACAAACAAATCATGCAATGGTAATTCTGTGTTTGTTGACTGAAGGTCTCTCTGACAGTTTGTGTGAGTGTGTGTGTGTTGCAGTGCTGGAGAAGGTTCATGCAGTCGGGTTGTTATTTAAGACAACCACACCCAACAGCTTTGGGAAACCATACACTCCCCAAACGACGCTTCTTTATAAAATTCCTGCATCTGGCTGCCATAACACAGGGATGACATCACACTATCTGCTTTCCATAAAGCACAGAAACCCTGCGGCTAAGAGATGTGGTCTGAGAGTTGGAAGAAAGCCTTGAGTGACCTTTCACAAAGCCTTAAAAAAACCATTTGGGGACTTGAATTAATACATCACTGCACTGAGGAACACATACCATTCAGTGAGCGGCTGCTTTACAGCAGGGCTGGGTAAAAATGCATTATCGATATATCATAGATGATAGTCAATACATTTTTTTTATATGTATATTCTGTAATCCAGGGCTTTCGGAGAGTGTTTTTTTCTAAGAGCACATCAGGGGAAGTAGGGAAAAATTATATATGGGGCAAAATGATATTTAATAATGTCAATCGACAGATGTTTCTATATATTTTATCTGTATGCAGAGCAGATATGATTATATCAGGATTATATCAAAAGTCAAATTTAAGACTTTTAAAAACATTTTTAAGAAGATTATGAATGCAATTTTTTTATTGACCCCATCAAAAAAAAAATGTATTAATTTCTCAGCCACATATTTTAAATAATGTGTCAAAACAAAAAAACTAGTTGTAAGCATACACATTTATTTCAACATAACTTATTCAACATAAGTTTTAAAAACTATAATAAACTAAATGTATGCACAACTTTTAAACAAATGTAACTGTAAGAAAGATATATAATAATGGTAAATAGAGTTAATAAACAACACTTTTGGTTGGATGTGAGTGGGCCAGATTGGGCAGCTGTAGGTGGATATAAGAAATTAAGACAAACAACACAATATTTTAGCGAATTTAAGACTTTTTAAGACCCCGCGTTACGTACAGAGTAGAAGAAAGTGCCTGAAGAAAGAGCAGGACGTGTTTGAATCATAAAAATCAAAGGAAACGAAGGTGTTTTATACACACTTTATAATGCGGTTCAATTAGTTAATGTTAAAATAAAATGAGAATTTAAAATATTTATCTTGCTAGCACACATTATTAGTTATAAGGTGAACAATTAATCCACACAAATGAATCCACTGAAAAAAACTTCAGAATGGCAGTCCTACTCTGATGACATCAGCTTGACGCTTGGGTGAAATATTCTCAGACACGCCCCCCAACCATTGCTGCAAGTGAACGATGAGGGGAGGAATGCAAAAATAAAACCCCGCCCTCTACTCAATATTCAGAATTTCTGTTGGAAATACATCATAGTACTAAAATAAAAGTCTGCAGCAACGTCCTGTTTACTGAGTGTATTTACGAACATGAACAAAGAACAAACAATACTTGTACAGCATTTATTAATCATAATTCAGCATTTACTTATGCATTAATAAAATCCAAAGTTGTGTTTGTTAACATTAGTTACACAGCGAGTTAACAAGAAATAACAGCTTTATTTTTTTATTAACATTAAGAGATTGTAGAATGGAAACTGTAATAAATGTATTGTTCATTGCTTGTTCATTTTAGTAAAACCTTCAGTTTAGCTTCCAAAGGGATAGTTCACCTAAAAATGACAATTTCCTCTTCATATACTCACACTCAAGCGCTTCTAAACTTTCATGAATTTCTGTCTTTGGTTGAACTCAAAATAAGACATTCTGAAGAATGCTGTAAATCGGCAGTTATTGACATCCACACTGTAAGAAAATATCTGGTAATTAGCAGGTTCCATATTTACTGATTCACATGATGTTTTTAGTTTATTTACGGTTGTGAATTGCATCATTGGAGTTTTATCTCTGCTCTGTTGACTTTTTATGTTGAAAGTTCAACTGTGCAGTTTAACAAAGTGACTTTCATTGACATTTTAGTAGTTTGAGACAAGATATTATTTCAGAAATAATATAGAGAGTATTAAGACTGTAAAATAACAGAGAAAATACTGTCAGTTTATTACAAGGTTTTTGTACCATCAATTACAACACCAATCTAGACAATATATCAAACTATTAAAAATCGCAATAAAAGTCTTTTCAACATCAAAAGCTTTTGGAGGAATGATCAAGGTTCCATAATGCAATTCAAAAAATAAATAAGTGAAAAAACACATGAATCACAAAATATGGAAAACCGCTAATTTACAGATATTATTTTACAGTGCAGAGTAGCAACAAAATGAAAGTCAATGACTGCTGCTTTCAAACATTCTTCTTTCCTGTTCAACAGAAGAAAGAAAGAGCATTTGTGAAGCAAGTGAAGGGAAAAGCTTATTCCATGCATCTAAAATAAAGCGATGGGCTCAGTTCTAATGAGAGTGCAAATTATACTTTGCTGATCAGGGGTTGGGGGGGGATCAACTTCGGTAATGTTAGTTTGTGTAATACATGCGTCAGTGAATCAAAGCTCATTCATTCATTTTCCTTTTGCTTAGTCCCCTTATTCAGGGGTCGCCACACGGAATGAACCACCAAATATTTCGGCACCAACTGGCCCACCCTAGACACGAACCAGCGACCTTCTTTTTGTGAGGCGACAGTGCCAACCACTGAGCCACTGTGCTGCCCCTGAAAAGTTATGGATTTATTTAAATTACATCCAATTTTTTTAACAAAAATATTTAAGTTTTTGGTGTTTTCAGGAATATTTAGTATACTTCTTACCTAAAGTAACCTCTGATTAGCCATTTTAGAGGTTACTGTAGGTCTAATTATATAAACTATGTGTCTAATTTTACTTTACTTTCAGGCTATATATGTAGATACAAACACCTATGTTATGAGAAAAGTGTCTTGTTCATAACACTTACAATGTCTATCGGTGCTCTAGATCTGCAGATTATACATTCACAATGGTATGAACCCTTATAGGGGTGGTCAAATATATATTTATATGATTATTTGTTTTCAATTATTAGTATTTAAGAGACAGAGAAACTATTTTTCACTATTACAGTGGTGACCCCCATACATCTTATTTAAACGTCCTTCAAGAGGGATCAAGCATTAATTAGGAGAGTGAATCCCTCCCAAACCCCCCTGTAATCCGCAACCTGGTTCTAATGCAGCCATAACCCTAATATGAAGTGTTCACTGATGTTTTTATTAGAAATATCAATAACTAATCGAATCAATAATTAAATCGTAATAGCTTGTGAATGGGGATGGAATCAGGACATCTGAATCATTACCCAGCTCTGGTTTGTTTCAGACTGCAGCAGACGGATGGTGTCTCAGCATGCTTGTTTTTTTCTCAGGGCAGATGGTAATAAGAGAGAGATTAACATGGCTCCTGCGGTGGCGTACCTCTTCTACCTGAATGAGGTTGTCCAGCTCGTCCACAGGAGTCTGGAGCTCTGTGTCCTCCTGCAGCTCCTCATTCCAGCACTCGTCCTCCTCGAGACCTTCATCCTCCTCTTCCTCCTCTTCACTGAACTCGCCGTCGTCTTCTGGCTCGTGTTCAGCCTCCAGTGAGCGCCGGTTCACTGAAGCTTGCTCTTGTTTTGATCTGCTTTCTGTCACATGGGTTGGGCTGGTTTGTGGTTTCATGGCCTCCATGTTCTGCAACAACAGACGCTTCAATCACACTCACAGAACAAGAAAATAAACTGCACTGGAGGAGAATGAGGAAATTGTAATGTTTTACCTTTTGCAAAGAGAGGTTTGGTCTGAAAGAAAGATTTGTCAGATTATTAATGGAGGAATGGTTCATTTAGTTTTATTACAATTTTGTATGTACACAGATGAAGGCAAAACAAATGTAACATTTTAAACATAATATTGTTAATGTTATGAACTGCACACTGTTTGGTGCGTGTACGTTCTCTCTCTCTCTCTTTCTCTCTGCCCTGTCATTTTTACAGGTACCGCCTACTTCGGAGCACTATTGGCTGACAGGACTGCCAATCTAAATCAATGTTGTGATGACTTCTTCTCTTGCTGCCTATCACGCTCGTTGCAAAGCCCTTTAAATTTGACGCGGCAAAGGAAAGAGATCAGCTGCTGTTGTTGTTTTAGCGTATTGTCTGTTTTGTGGTGTCTGTGTGCGTTTGTAGTTGATACTAACGTTGACTTTGAGTGAGATTTAATAATGTTGACTTTGAGTGAGATCTGTTTGAGTTATTCGTTGATAGAGTTTCTCACGTGTGTTGTTTACATCTTTAGCCTGCTAATGCTCCATTCAAAACCTTCTGTGACTTGCAGAGAAGAGAGATTTGGAACAACCTTGTAAGTCATGTGACATACATACTTTGCACGCAGGATTATTGATGTATAGACACACTAGTTAGCGAAGTTGTATTTTTTAGTTAGTGTAAGTTCAGGGCGCTTTTGCGCTGAAGACTTTTTTCTTTTTCATATTATTTTCTTATTTAAAGGATTGGGGAGGAAATTAAGGGAGTATTTTTGTTATTTATTTTTTTTATTTGCTAGCGCAACTTTCAGTTTCCTCTCCCGATTGTCTTGGTTCTTTTCAAATTTATCATTGTTTGTAAATATTGTGGGAGCAATAAATCTTTTGCGGTGCTAATTCATTGTTTTGTGTTTTTCTCTTGCCATCTTCATCCTATACTTTGGTCATCTCTTGTTACTCCTTTTCATTCCCTAGACCTATTTTTCATCGAGGATCGTTACAGTTAATAATACATTTCTAAAAGCTCAATTACTTTGTCTTTCCCATTATAATAGTAAATAATCCAAAAAATTTTCATTCATATATTCATTTTCTTTTCGGCTTAGTCCCTTTATTAATCAGGAGTCGCCTCAGTGGAATGAACCGCCAACTTATCCAGCATATGTTTTACCATTGCGGATGCCCTTCCAGCCGCAAAACAACACTGGGAAACACCCATAGATACTCATTCACACACATACACTACGGCCAATTTAGCTTAATCAATTCACCTTTAGCGCATGTCTTTGGACTGTGGGGGAAACCGGAGCACCCGGAGGAAACCCACGCCAACACGGGGAGAACATGCAAACTTTACACAGAAATGCCAACTGACCCAGCCGAGGCTTGAATCAGCAACCTTCTTGCTGTAAGGCGATCGTGCTACCCACTGTGCCACCATGACACCACATTATCATTAGGGGCTAATAATATTGACCTCAAAACTATATAATTTTTTTGTTTAACTGCTTTAATTCCAGGCAAAATAAAAGAAATATGACTTTCTCCAGAAGAAAAAAAATAATAGAAAAAAAATCCTTGCTTTGTTAAACATCACTTCGCAAATATTTGAAAAAGAATTAGTAATTAGTATTAGTAATTTCACAGGAGGACAAATAATTTTGCCTATATATATATATATATATATATATATATAATGTAATTATATAACTTTATTGTACAAATAATCTACATCTTTAAAATATTCACATGATATAAACATCACAAATTTTGTTTATTTTATGTTATTTCTTATTTCTTGCAATATACATAGACATAAATACAGTACAGCATAAATGAGCAGTACACACCATTTGAAAATGAATATTTTTTTATCGATTTCTCAGTGAAAATAGGTCATATATATTAGTGCATTTGAACAAAACAGATTTATTAAACGGATAAATTTATTAAAATTATATTTTTGTCACAGAACATCTTTAGAAACAGAAAGATAATACATTTAAATTCATATAAAAAAATGCAAAAACAACAACAAAAAACTAAAAACTAACCCATTTCAACAAAATTGTATATATCTTTTGTTTCTTTTGATTTGACTTCTTTTTTAAATTTAATTTATGTAATATTTTCCCTAACATATAAATTTGGGCATGTATAATTTTTGGACTGGATTAGCTCCAGATTTGGTTTCAGTATTGACTAAACTAATGTATATGCACAAATATAATACTGTAAATTTAAAAGAGAGATTTGTGCAGGGTGTTTTTGGAACAGTGAACAAGTCAAATTTCAAGTAAAAAGAATACAAAGTACAAAAAAAAGCTCAAGTAAAAAAGTTCCCATTTATGTCATTGTTCTTCCCAATAGTTTTAACTTGATATCATCAAGTCAAGGTGAAGCATTGAACATTTTAAGTAAGGAAAAAGGCTAATAATAATAACAATAATAATAATAATAAAAAGACTATTATTTTCTGATTGGTTTGGACAGGGCCTCACCTCTGGTGTGTTCTGCAGATGTGACTCAACACTTCCATTCGCTCTCTCTCTTTCTCAGCTCCATTAGTGACTGATGGAGAGTTACTTTCAGTTTCATCACTCATTTTCCTCTGAGCCTCTGTAACCAAACACACACATTAATTGTTTACCCGGTGTGTCTTCTTTTCTCTATTCCTGCCCTACATATAGTTGATATTGGAATTATTTGCCCTCCTGAATATAAATATATATTTGACCACCCCTATAAGGGTTCAAAATATGCCCCCCTGCATACTTTTCCACCAATTTCTGTTTAATAGAAAGAAGATTTTTTCCAACACATTTATAAAAATAATAGAAACTAAATAAATAAAAACTAATTTCTAAAAACTGATTTATTTTATCTTTGCCTTGATGACAGTAAATAATATTTTACTAGATATTTTTCAAGATACTCGTATTCAGCTTAAAGTGCAATTTAAAGGCTTAACTGAAAAAGTCCTTGCTCTATTACACATCATTTGGGAAATATTTGAGGAAAAAAATCTATTAAATTTGACTTCAACTTTATAATATGCTCACAGAATACGTGAAGGCCTGTCTATATAATAATGCATTTCACTTTCTCAAAAAAAAAAAATTATTCTCACAAAGCTTGCACTCTGTGGCGTTCTTAATGTTTCACTTTCACAGTCAGCTCAGATAAGAAGGGAGAGTCTGACCTCTGGACTTCAGTGATATGGTGAAGTTACAGAGTCTGAGTTGGGAAATGAGTACATTTCCTCAGATCAAACTGTACCGCTGCTGTTTACTTACACAGGATAAGACTAGTTATTCAACATACAACAATACTGGCCCACTAGTCTCATCCTTAAAAGATAATACAACACTTTAGGATATCCTCTCACAAAAACAATGTGTTTTTTTTATTATCAAGCATTATCATCTGACATTCTTACCCCATTTCTCTTGTACGGAGGCCAGATTAGAGAGCAGTCTTTCATGATAGAGTTTTTCCAGATGAAGAAACTCCACTGCCCACTTATCTGAGGTGGTTGAGGCTTAAAGAAACGAATGCTTAAAGGTGTGCTAACATACTTGGTTATTTATTCATATCAGCAGCATTGGTTTTATTCATGACTTGTACCAAGTATTCAATACAGTGTTCAGCATATATAAGTACACTCCTCACAAGTCTATCTTTTTTATTCATATTTTTAATAGGAAGCTGTACAATATTGTATTTGTGCATATACATTAGATTAGTCAGTACTGAAGCCAAATCTGGAGCTTATCTAACAAAATAACTTACGATCCAAAAACTAGTACACCCAAATTTATTCATTCATTTGTTTTCTTTTTGGCTTAGTCCCTTTATTAATCTGGGGTCACCACAGCGGAATGAACCACCAACTTATCCAGCATTTTGTTTACGCAGCGGATGCCCTTCCAGCCACAACACATCTCTGGGAAACATCTATACACACTTATTCACACTCATACACTATGGACAATTTAGCCTACTTAATTGACCTGCACCGAATGTCTTTGGACTGTGGGGGAAACCGGAGCACCCGGAGGAAACCCACAGGAACGCAGGAAGAACATGCAAGCTCCACACAGAAACGCCAACTGACTCAGCCGTGGCTCGAACCAGTGACTTTCTTGCTGTGAGGCAACAGCACTACCTACTGTGTCACTGTGTCGCCCTAACCAAATTTATGTTATAGAAAAATATTAAATACAAATTTTAAAAAAAGAGGAAAAATCAAGTAAAGCAAAAAGATTTTAACATTTATTTAAAGTTAAAAATTTGTTTGCAATATTTCGTTTGAATTTAATTGTATTATCTTTCTAATAGATTTCTAAATATGTTTGGTGACTAAAATATTATTTTAATAAATATATCTGTTTAATAAATCAGTTTTGTTCAAATTCACCAAAATACATTGCCTATTCACTGAGAAATGAACAAAAACATTCATTTTCAAAATAGGATGTACTCAATTATGCTGAGCACTGTATATAATTTACAATCATAACTGTTTCTTAACAACCATGCATTACAAAAACATATCAACACCACTGATAAAAAATCATATTAGATCTTAATCAATGATAAATAATCTAAAATTCCTCCAGAAGACAACTTTTTGAACATTTCTTGTCAAATACTCCCTGAATAAAAACGTTCTCTAGTATCATGTTAAAATAAATGTTATAATAAAATTCTTACCCAACACTGTAAAAAATGCAGGGTTCCATATAATTCATTCATGTTGACCCAACACAAATCGATTAAGTTAACTTAACACATTTAACTAATTTATGTGGATTGAACATAAAAAAAATTAAGTCGTCCCAATGAAATCTCAAGAATTATGTTGTTTCAGCTCATTTTAATTAAGTACTTTTGAACAAGCAAAAAAAATTTTTTTTTGATTGAAGCTACAAATATGTGTAAGTGTGTAAGTCTTGAGTGGTCAGTTCTATATCTTTTATGTATAAACTGACCGCGTCCATCAAAATAGTTATTATTTCTTTTATTTACAAATGGATTCACTTCATTCAATTTGTGGTTTATGCATTCATGTGAGTTTGCAGTACATACAGGACCACTCAAATGTTTGATCTATTTTATTTATTTATTTAATTTCTTATTTATGTATTTTAGAATTTAGTATTTTATTTAGCAAGAATGCATATATTTGGTCAAAAGAGATAACAAAGACTTGACTAAAGTTATTTCTTTATTGACGTTTAAGACTAAAATAAAAAAATGTAACGTATAACATATAGAAATGTACATTTTATTGAATAAATTTGCATTTTTGTATTAGAAATTTTCTAAAATGTTGTTTAAATATGAAAATATTTGTTACTTCATTAAATGTACACATTTTTTCATTTATTTCTAGCAAAAAAATTATCTGCAAATCTGAATAGGACTAAGTCAGGTTTGAATTTGAGTTATATTTCATTGTTTTGACATATTAAAATCAAGAATTTTTTTTTTTACAGAGTGGCATTTTGGGAATCTTTTTTTATCACTGTATATTTAAAAAATACAATGCACAGCCAGAAAAAAATATTCAGTAGAATATATTCAGTATCACAATATTCAGTAGAATAAAATGTTGTATATAATCAGGAAATTTACATATGAACACATCCCTCTGTACAAAACTTAAGAATACTGATATGTAATAATAATAACAATAATAAAAATAATAATAAAACTGTATGTCAGTGCAGGTGAAATGGAGATTTATGGCTCAGTGCAAAAATTGTTTTAAGAAAAATGCCATTAAAATATGTATTGTGGTTAAAATCTACAAATATTGATAAAGTGTTATAGAATAAACATTTTACTGTGTAATTTGAATGTTTTCTTTCCATTAGACTAAAAAAACACTTTATGAAAAACCAAAATCACAATTGACAGGCGCATGAAAAAAAGCTTTTTACACTAAGACAAAGAAAACAAAGTTATAGTAATATTTCACAATTACACTGTTTTACTGTCCTTTTAATCAAATTAAACCAGTCTTGCTGAGCATAAACTATTAAACAAAAATCTACCCAATACCAAAACTTATTTTAAACAGAAAGATCATATAATTATCAGAGGTAAAACTAATTTCTGCTTTTCTCGAAAGAATTTCAAAATCTATTAACATCCTTCCTTTAGTGCAACACCCTAAAAAGTCAACATGGAAAGACACACCCTAACAAGCTCCCTTATGGTTACGCTTGCCCTCGTCGACATGACAACAGCATCAACAGGGACCATTTAATGATAGTCAAGAAAAAACAAAGAGGAAACAGACAGAAATTAAGTGTAATTTGCAAAAGGATACAGTCCTCTTCAAGGAAGTAGCCCTCCGCTATCTGTTATGAAAGAAAAACAAATATTAATTGAGCTTACCAATTCCTGGATTCATCATTTCGATCTCGTAAAGATGATTTACATGCCTCTCAGTCTCAGCTAATAGAACTCAGATCAAGAAAAGCTGAACTACAGACTAACGTTCATGAGAAGTTTTAATGCCAGTGAGTGTGGATGAGAACTGAAATAACTGCTCTATCTTTGCTCATCTAATGCATTTGCTTACGTGGAGTGCCAGTGTTTAGCGTAATGCAGGAAAATGAATTGTTTACTCCTGTACTGTTGATTTTATCTAAGTAAAATAATCTTATTTAGGGGAAATTTTCTCTTGCTATTTATAACTCTAATGGGAGATTATGAAAACAACTCCAGTGAGAACATTTCGCTAGTTTGTCTTGTTGACAGATCTGATTATAAATGTGCATGGTGTTTAGTCCAAAAGTTGTTGTTTTTTTGAATGCAGTCAAAATATGAAGAAAAAAAACGGACTACTTTTTTAGTATTATATGTACTGTATCCTGTTAAAGCAGAAATGTAAGAATACGTTTAAAGAAAGGGGTTTAAAGAATATGATTACTTAAAAATCTGAAAAATCAACCAGCAAAAGTGATTTTGAGTGTTTTTTCATGGATTTACACAACAGCTTTGCCAGCAGTGTCTTCTTCAACCCTGACTTATTCTGATTATGTACCCTTATATACATTTTTGGAGAGAGCAAAATACGTCCCAGGAGCTACATTTTTTTGGTTTTCGTGAATACACCAGAGGCCACTTTGTACGCTTTTTTAGATCTCAAATTTCTCTTACGAGTGCCATTCATGCCTGCTGTTCTCAAATAAATCCACCAGAGGCAGCAGTCAACTGACTGATTTACTGACTGACCAACCGACTGATCCCCTTCCCTAAACCCAATCGATAGTGTTTTAAAAAGCACCGACTGACCTGTCCACCCCCTTCCCTAAATCCAAAAAGAAAAGCCCCCTGATTTTAACCACGTTTTCAGATTTTACCACATTCACACCCTGTTATTTCCTTGTTTATTTTATTTTTTAGCTTTTGTTTTTGTCATACCTGCTTTCTGGAACCGTTCTTCGCTGGACTCAAACCCTGTTGTCGCGGTCAATTCTGCTCTGCATCTCAAGTCCACTCACATACATGTCAAGCTACCGGACAAACTAGTAACAGTTGAAAACCCGTCCATACGGAAGTAAGTGGTCAGCTGGTAAGCGTGAAAAGGATCACCGTTATACCGCCAAATATCATTAGTTTTAAAGGCTACATAATTCGCAATCTCCAGAAACGTATGTAGGGCTGCGTTTTTATAATGAGCCTATGTTGGTCCTCTTACTAAAGAAGCGTGAAGTGTGACATAAAATACCTTCGTAAATAAGTACAATATAAATTCACATACACTGTAAAAAATGCTGAGTTCCACAAAATTCCTTCATATTGTCCCAACACAAGTAGATTAAGCTAAAACTTGATTGTCTTTACAAATTTAAGTGGACTGAACATAAAACTAAAATCTCAAGATTTGTGTTGTTTCAACTACTTTTAAATTAAATAAAACATTTTTGAGTGTGTCACACAATGAAATACCATCTGAATGAAACATATATGCTTCCTTCAAACTGAAATCAGGGTGAAACATCTTGTGGAGTCAACTTTGCGGGGCACTTATGGTCGAATTATAACATCTGAATTGAAAAAAAAGAAACATGAAATGTTCAGCGTGGTGAGGTGTGATGAATGGGATATTAACTTGTTCAAAGCACACACACCTGGTGTAAGGAATGTGGGAGGAGCATGTGATCATTGTGTTCAACCAGAGCATGCAGTGAAGCCAGAAGAGAAGGACTTGGTCCAGGTGCCAAAATCCCAGGGAGACCGCCTGAAAAGAGAGAGAGAGAAAGAGAGAAAGATCAACGCATGAGGAAAGTCACAAACACTGCAGAATTATAACTTCAGTTCATTATTAAAGTCAGTGGATTTTGAGCATCACTGTAAAATAAAAAATGTTTTTTTTGGGTATGTACTTGTTTATGTGGTTTACAAAGATAAAAATGTTTAATGACTTCAGTATGACCTCGATGTTACATTATTAAAGTGGTTTATGTGGACATGTCTTGTGTCCCCGTAATTCTAAAGACGTAAAAAAAACATATTTAACAGAGTCTTTTTACAATTAAAATTTCCCACAGGTTTTTTTGTGAGGATTTAGTTTAGGGCTTAGGTCATATAATAAGTGGTTTTTACAGTATAATATAAATTATGTCCATGGAGAGTCCTCATAAACCATATATTGTATACAAGTGTGTGTTCACTAAAATAGGGCTACCAAGTTACACAAGATTACTTTATATTTCAGGTCAATTTAGGTCAGTTTAATCTGTTTTGGGAAGGTTAATTTGGAAATGTAATGGATTACAGATTTCTCTGTTTAAAATGTAAATAGTAGTGTAAATTATTTCAATTACTTTATTAATGTAACTTATATTTGTTTACATTTTACATTTTTTATGAGTTTTTAACTGTTTTCAACTGTTAACCTTACAGTAGTACTTAGCACTGATTACTGTAAAGGGGGTCGCACACCGGATGGGCCACTCAGCGCTGCGGCATGGCGCGCCCATGACAGTTGGAAGTGTCGCACACCAGAAGTGCACATTTGCATGTTATTTAATAATAAAACAGATGGCGCTCTGTGGCATGGTAGAAATATGAACAGTGTCCTGAGTCGTAGCTGGGCACGGCAGACAGCCATTGACTTGCAGTGCCGGTGTGTGTACCCTGATCGAAATCTATGTTTAGAATTCTAAAATGCATGGTGCTGCATGTTCTGTATAAAACACACCCACAATAAAACCAGACCTCTTTTGATTTTCTTCTTGAAATCATTCTGAGGGCAAATACTATTATATTTATATTATACAGATTGATAGGTAATATTGTTATACTATACATTATAGTGGTGACACGGTGGCTCAGTGGTTAGCACTGTTGCCTTACAGCAAGAAGATCGCTGGTTCGAGTCCCGGCTGGGTCAGTTGGCACTTCTGTGTGGAGTTTGCATGTTCTCACCGTGTTGGAGTGTGAATGAGTGAATATTTCCCAATACTGGGTTGCAGCTGAAAGGGTAAAACATATGCTGGATAAGTAGGGGGTTCATTCCGCTGTGGCGACTCCTGATGAATAAAGGGACTAAGTCAAAGGAAAATGAATGTATGAATATACATTAAACTTATATTATAATATTATAGAGACCAGGTGCTGCAAATACAGATGAGATCCATGTTATTTAACATATCATTGATTTTAACAGAACAGTTTTTCAGAACATTTGTAATCTCTAACATTTTCTAATATAACTGTAATTTAATTACATATTTTTCTTTTAGTAACTGTGACAGTTACATTAATTTTGTAAGTTATGTAATGTCATTACATGTAACTATTTACCTCAACACTGAATGTAATGTACACTGAAATACTTGCTAATAAACAAAATGACAGGTTAAAGTTCAAAGTTTAAACAAAATGACATTTTTTTTATAACTTACTGGTCCACCTCCTATTCCAAACTTGACACAAAAAATGTTAATTAATATTTTATATAAAGTATGATTAATCAGTGTATTGTTTAATAGTTTAAACTTTTGTGTTCAATGGAATTTTAATACATTTAAACGAATTATTGCCTTTACTTTTTCATTAAGAGAAGTAAAATCTTACCATAATCTCCAGAGCAGCTCTGGCTCCTATTATTTGCTGGACATCTCTCTTCTGGGTTTCTGTTCTCAAGCTCATGTGTATCATCCTCCTCGTTCATAACTTCTGTTTCTGGCAGTTTGTTCTGATTCTCATCAGAGACTGTCAAGTAAGACATGATCATGTCCTCTGAGGCTTCGCTGATTCCACTTGTCTCTTTCCATCTCACTGATTTCCTGCTCTCAGACTCCCCCATAACTGTGATGTGATGACAAAGAAGATAAACCATAATCAAAATGAAACCAAATCTTGAAAACGTTTTTCAAATTCTTCACCCTTCTGTCGCTTAAGCAAGTCATATCAGACATCAGCATCACAGTGATCATAAGCTCAACCTTTTCCTCTGAAAGAATTCAGAGAGGAAACACTAGAAGGACAGGTTTGGTGTTGCAGAACCTTTTTAAAGCAGATTTTTGGGCCTTACTTTAGCTGTTTTTCCTGACAAAATATATTTGATATTTTTGTGAAAATATATTTTCTAACTGTAAGCCTCAATAAAATTTATTTTTGAATAAAAAAATATATTTAAACTTTTTATATCAAAATATATTTAGAAATGTATTTCGGGGTCAAGAAAATACATTGCCAAGACAGCAAGTTTCCATTCATTTACCATTTTCCTTCTGCTTGGTCCTTTTATTCATCAGGGGTGACCACAGCGGAATGAACCGCCAACTTATCCAGCATATGTTTTACACAGCGGATGCCCTTCCAGCTGAAACCCAATACTGGGAAACATCCATACACACTCATTCACAGGCATACACCACCAGTCAAAAGTTTGGGGTCAGTTTTTTTTTTTTTTTTTTAAGAAAATTATTCTGTTCATCAGACGCCATTTAAATGTAAAAAAAAAAAACTGTTAAATATTTAGTACAATTTTAAATAATTGTTTTTTATTGTATGCAGTTTCAAATGAAATTATTACTCCAGGCATTATTGCTTTAATTACTATTACCATTAATAATAATAAAATAAGAAGAAGAAGAGGATGAAGAAGAAGAAGACGAAGAAGAAGAAGAAAAATTTATATTACAGTGATTTCTGAAGGATCATGTGACTCATGAAGAACAGTTATTTTATAGTGCAATAACATTTCACAACTTTACAATTTGCACTGTATTTTTGATTAAATAAATGCAGTCTTGGTAAGCAGGATAAGCTTATTTTTAAACATTTAAAGATTGTACTGACCCCAAACTTTTGACTGGTAGTGTACACTATGGCCAAATTAGTTTATTCAATTGACCTATAGCGCATGTCTTTGGACTGTGTGGGAAAGCATAGCACCAGAAGGAAACCTGAAAATTTGATAGACTGTCTTTCAGTGTTACATCCTAATGTATTTTCTTATAAACTAGGCAAATATATTGTTGCATTATTTTATGTACAGTGCTCAGCATAAACGAGTACTCCCCATTTTTAATGTTTTTATCCATTTCTCAGTAAACATAGACAATATATGTTGGTGCATTTGAACAAAACGAACATCTTTAGAAATAGAAAGATAACACAAAACAAATTAAATAAAAATATTTTATTTTATATATTTTTACATTTTATTTTATATTTTCCCCTAACGGCGATGCAGTGGCGCAGTAGGTAGTGCTGTCGCCTCACAGCAAGAAGGTCACTGGTTGAAGCCTCGGCTGGGTCAGTTGGCTTTTCTGTGTGGAGTTTGCATGTTCTCCCCGTGTTTGCGTGGGTTTCCTCCAGGTGCTGCGATTTCCCCCTCAGTCCAAAGACATGCTGTACAGGTGAATTGGGTAGGCTAAATTGTCCATAGTGTATGAATGAGTGAGTATGGATGTGTCCCAGAGATGGGTTGCAGCTGAAAGGGCATCCGCTGCGTAAAACATATGCTGGATAGGTTGGCGGTTCATTCTGCTGTGGCGACCCCAGATTAATAAAGGGACTAAGCCGAAAAGAAAATAAATAAAGGAATTTTACCCCAACATATAAATTTGGGTGCACAAATTTTCGAACCGTTGTTGTTGTTTTTGTTAGATTAGCTCCAGATTTGGCTTCAGTACTGACTAATGTAATGTATATGCACAAATACAATATTGTAAAGCTTCCTATAGAAAATATCAATTTAAAAGATCGATTTGTGAGGGGTGTACTCAGGGATGGGCAATATTTATGATACATGTATTTCAAATACGTATTTTAAATACAAAATAGTCATTTGCATTTAACAGGGTTTGTGAAAATGGGTTTATATTTTGTATCAAAATACTTTAGTGTCTTGTATTTTTGTATTTGTAAAATACTTTGTAAGAAGTCTACATGATGACATCATAAATATGCGGCATCTAATTGATGCTTTCTCAGTTATTTTCCTAAGCTTGAGATCAGAACAGAAAATTGATTACCATGGTGGTCAATTCTTGGAGTATGGATGGAAATTATGGAACACACATAAAGAAAATAAACAGACAAATGGCAACAAAAGTAAACAATTATTGAAACTGGTAAACTGCACAGGATGTGGAGCCTTCAGCACTTAATCATTCTCAGTCTTAGTCTGCAGGTGGAAATGCAGAGGATGTTCATTCATTCATTCATTTTCTTTTCAGCTTAGTCCCTATATTAATCTGGAGTCGCCTTCCAGCCGCAACCCATTTCTGGGAAACATCCACACACACACTAATTCACTACGGACAATTTAGCCTACCCAATTCACCTATACCGCATGTCTTTGGACTGTGGGGGGAAACCGCAGCACTCAGAGGAAACCCACGTGAACGCAGGGAGAACATGCAAACTGACCCAGCCGAGGCTCGAACCTGCGACCCAGCGACCTTCTTGCTGTGAGGCGACAGCACTACCTACTGCACCACTGTGTCGCCTTGCAGAGGATGTTTAGAAATATAAAACACCTAAAGACTGTGTACTGGTGTTCACTAAGAGGGCAAACTGGGACTCTTCCACTTAAAGAAAAACTGAAAAAATCTTGGTAGAATGAGTAAACTGCACAAGTAATAGTAGTTTTAGATGGACTACTGATGTAGATGGCAAGAAAATAAGACAAACAAGTCCTACAGTGGCGATTCCAACAATACTTCATTGGCTGTTTCAGACGCCAGTAGATGATCTCCAGATGCAGTGTACAGTTAATGAAGAGATGTCAAAATGGAACAATACACTATATAAGACACAAATAATTAGTAATACTCCAGTCTAAACACAGACTGGTCAAAAACTCCAGACTCCCGTTACACAGCAAAAGGGTGTATATGAAGAGTTTATTTGCAAAAACTGATAACTCTGTTTTCTAGAGATATCATGTTTTATGTTCAATATGCATTAAACAGTACAATTGCAAAAAACATGATTTATGGAAATGACTAAAAGTGGAGATTTAGTAGTTTTCAGAAATCATGTTTTCATATTAGACATGGAAGTTTCGTTTGCAAAAAAAATAGATTTATTGAACGAAAATTAAAACTAAATAATCTCTTCATATATCACTGTTTTAAAATATAAGACTTTTAAGAGATGGTTGCAGTTTTACTGGCAATGCAATGGATGGAGACACGATGAAGAGATATATTATCTGCATTACCTGGTTTTTACAGTGATTAAAGAGATCTTCAAGACAGGACATTTATGCTCAAATGAAAGAGAAAGTCAGTTTAATGGTGAAGGGATTGGATTGTTCAAATATGCCTATTGATTTAAAGTTTGGGAATAAATGTCATGCTCCCCTGTGAAAGTATTCTGTAGTATTTTTAAAATACAAAATACAGTATTTTATTGTGATACATATTTTTCAGCAAATGTATATTTTTGTCCATTTTTTGTTTATTGTGAAAAATAGTAATACTATTATATATAGTAGTCCTATTCAGAAAATAAATTAATAAAAATTACATACATAAATCTTATTTTTTCTGAATGGGACTCAACCACAAACTGCCCAGATGTGTTCAAAACCAGGGCTGGTCATAAAAGCAATAAATAATTCATGAAGTGGGGGCTCTTGTCTTTCACTCTATCTAGGCATTTTGAAGAATGGTCACTGAAACCAGAGACAGAGATGGAAGGTGTGGATGAGTGTGTGCATCGTAAATAAAGTGTGTTGTCTGTGTGGAAACAGAACAGGGCAAATGATGAGGTGGAAAATACTGAAAGAAGACATGACCACAACTGGCCAGATCAGTGTCAATGAACCAAAAACAGAGTAAACATCTATACAGACTGCTTTGATTGAAACTAAACCTGAACCTAAAGCACTAGTGTTCATGTTTTGTAAGCACAAATCAAGAATTTTATAATATATAGAGTTCAAATAACTTATACTAAAATAAAATAATACCATTACTAAAAAAAATTAACATAAAAAATATGTTACAATTTTTATTGTCCCCAGACTTTTGTAAGATTTGGTTTTGGTTTTTACAATAAATTCTAGGACCCCAAACACTCCCTTGTGCCCCCCGGCCCTGGCAGTTCTGAGGTTAGAAAACCACTGCTCATGATTTAATATAACCTGACAGTCAAAATCATTAATGTGTGCTGTAACCTGCTAAAAAAAGTCAGGACATGTTTGTTTAACAGCGGCCAGGTGTTCGCTAGCATGCCTGGGGGAGACTTTACGATAAATAAATAATATAATACAACTGAAAAGAAAAGAAAAGAAAAGAAAAGAAGGAAAGAAAAGAAAACTGTCCTCTGTTGTGGCCATGTGGTCAACCATAAAGCGTAACCTAATTAAACTTCTAGCCTAATAAATATACACATTTTAATCAATGCGTCTGCTAAATGATTAAATGCAAATATAAGCGGCTTAGATGGAGCCCAACATCATAAGGCAAACTAATAAATTGCATTAATATTAATATTACAGCCCCAATTTATGCATTATTTGCAAACACAACGTTGATCTGCACCGAAACACGCATCATTGAAAGATTGTGGGCGCGTGCTCGCTGTAATGTCCTGTAAACATGTCTCTGCGCCTTGCCCTTTACCACTATTTTATTTTTACCAGACATTTCAAAAACGACACACAGACACACCACTCACGGAAATGTCTTTGTCGTACTTACGTTTAGTTTCTGTACGGATGTTACAGGAGTCCGCATCTGTATGCGCGTGCACGCGCCGCGTTCATATATCTGTTCTCAGAGCTGTTCATCCAACGACCCCCGACCACTCTCGATGAAATACAGACCGATCTGAAATCAGTTTCGACACCCTGTCTGTCTGCGCATCTGTGCAGTTGTTTATGATCCAAACAGGGGCGTTTCTTTTCAAGGTTTCGATAACCGGTCTTGCTGGGCGTTTAGTGCCACCCATCGGTTCAACGGAGCACTGACATTGGAAATGTGTATTGAGGTATAAAAAAGATGCCTTTTTATTTTAAATCGGAATCCGAATGTCTCACATGGTCTTTATGTTTAGAGGATATGAAGTTTCTTGCTGTAACCATGATAAATTAGCACTTAGCCGCTAATTAGCCGCAACGCAGATGCTAGCTCGTGAATATTACTAGCATTAGTCTACTCAAAGTTTATTGTTTTTATGCCAAATAAAGTAAGAAACTGAATTCGTTGTAGTCTAAAATGTTTACACGATTGGGTAAATAATATATCACATATTACTAAATAATACTGAAGACTGAGTAATTAGTCTTCTCTAAACCCAAACTGAATAATACCCAATAATGTTATAACAGTAAAGCATACACTTCCCAGGCTGTTTGGATTAATAATTGAATTAAATGCACTGCCTGTTTATATACAGATTTACCAATCTCTCAGCATTACATTAAAAAATATGTAATACAGATTGCGGGCAAACATATAATCGAAGAGTAGAATACACAGGAATTGGAGCAGAAAGTGAACGCAACCCTTTGCAAAATGGAGTCATTATGGTGGCTTGCTGCAATATGTCCCTGACTTAATAATAGGGCAGTTTCTGTGCTATCATAACATCTTAGTGAACTCTTATAAGGGCTGCTCTTTATCATAGCTGGGAAAGATATGTTGTGACAGGACTATAAGCTAATCAGTTGACTTATTTCTAGGTCTGAATGTTTTAGTATGTGTAAAAACTTGTTTTATTTTGAATAAAAAGAGTTTTTAATAAAATCTAATGATCACAGTGAGTGTTTAACATGTCAATAAATTGTTATAATTTGAGTTAAATAATTTATGACTTAAAAACAATGCATAAAAAAGTGCATAACAACTTTTTATTTTAGCATACACAAGGGATATATAACTTTTACAATAAGACTTCCAAATTATTTGCTGTTAGATCATCAGCAAGAGCAACAAAATACACACTGGGTATTAAAATCACCTTGAAAGTGATCAATATTTTCAGTAAACGTTACTTTTGCAGAGGTCTTTTTCTAACCCATAATTTTGCACCTTTTAAATAGGTTAAGATTTTTTTTATTTCACACCTTTTCATTTTATTTATGTACTTATTTATTTTATTTTCAAAGGAGTTGGGTTACCACAACTTTTAAGTTTAGGCCAAAATATATAAATTTCTGTGAAACAATAAGGTGCTAAAGTTCTTTTTTCTTTTGCAGATAATTATAAAGTAATGCTTGAGAGAGAAACAGACTCAATTCCTAAACAAGCAGTTATAATACACACAAACAAAAGCTATACAAATGCAAAAAACAAAAAACGATTGTCCAAAAACACCACCCCCACAGTTTCAGGTGTGAAAAGCCTATCAGCCCATTCAAGTTTGGACAGTATCTGCAACCTATTGTTGTTAGCTTTAAGGCTAATGCTAACAGCACAAACCATTTAAAGCTTATTAGATTTCAAGTAAATGCCAGTGGAAGCTTTTGAGATGATTTAGAGGCATTCATTTGCATACAATTTCATACACTGCATAACATGAAACAGTCTGCATGCTATATTCCTACAAATGCAGTATGATCTATGGTGGGCCGATGCCTCCATTTTAGTCTGCACTTGGGTGTTACATCAAAACTGGTGACCATCAAGACATGTGCTTTACAGAGGTTAACATGACGCTGTAGTCGCTCTGTGACCAGCTCCAAAGCCTCCAAGTGCTCCAGGGAGTCTACCTCAAACGTTTGCCATAAATCAACTGCAAAATACATGAAACAAAATAGCATCATGATTAATGAAGCCATGATCTGGTGTTTAAGCAGAGCCATAAAGAACTCAACAGTGTTCTTAACATTTATTAATATGCATGAGTAATATTTTTTAACTCTTACATTCACGGGTCCATTTTGCAGGGTCCAACATCAGATGATGCTTGGCATGTTCCAGCTCCCGCTTGAGAGCACTATACTTGAGCCTCACCTCTGCTATTCTCTGCTGTCGATGCTCCAGGAATTTCAGCTTTGCACTAAAGAGGACTACACCCTGAAAACGGGGATGACAAAATGTCAGTTTCCCTCCATATGAAATGTGAGTGATCTGAGATTAGCATCACACCACAGGTTTAGCGTTACAGTATTTTAATTCTTCATATTATATACAGTACAAACAATTCAAATCTTGCCTTTAAATGAGGCACAAAGCCATCAAATACACAGATACACAGAATTACACACTGTGAGATTTATTTAAAACAGTACAATGATTAAGCAACTGTACATTTGAAACTCTGCAACAAAATACTACTACATTAATCAACTGAACAGTCACGTAAAAAAGCAATTCCTGAACATACAGTTTTGGCTTTTGTGATAACAACATTGTTTTGACAAAATGAAGCACCATTTGAGCAACAGTACATTATATTAACAAATAGTTAAATAAGAATAAATAAGAATGAACACAACAATGTTAAAAAATTCCTCATTCTGTACAGTACATTGCTGAATGAAAACTTAAATCTTTTAATAAAAATGACACATTTGAAAAACAATATAATGTAAAATATTTGCATATTTTTCAATAATGATTAAAAGAAACATGTATATAAAAGTCACATTTACTCTGAAATGATTCTAGTCAGAGTTAAAAAAAAGAAACAGGGATGCAGCTTGTCTGTAACAGGTAAATTGTTTAAGGTTTTAAGCAATTAGACTGGAAAACACTACAAGATTTGAGCACTTTCTGCTCATTCTGATCTCACATTGCTAGGAGGAACATGTCAAAAGAAACAATACAGTGGGTATGGAAGGTATTCAGACTCCCCTAAAGTTTTTTACTTCTTGTTATACTGCAACCATTTTTCCAAAATCATTTAAGTTCATTTTTTCCCAACATTAATGTACACACAGCACCCCAGATTGACAGAAAAACACAGGCTTCACAACAACTCCGTGACTGTTCTTCAATGGCCCAGCCAGAGCCCTGACTTAAACCCAATTGAGCATTTTTAGAGAGACCTAAAAATTGCTGTTCACCAATGTTTACCATCCAACCTGACAGAACTGGGGAGGATCTGCAAAGAGGTATGGCAGAGGATCCCCAAATCCAGGTGTGAAAAACTTGTTGCATATTTCCCTCATGGCTGTCTTAGATCAAGAGGGTGCTTCTACTTAATATGAGCAAAGTGTCTGAATACTTAGGACCATGTGATATTTCAGTTTTTCTTATTTAATAAACCTGCAAAAAAAGGCAATTCTGTGTTTTTCTGTCAATATGGGGTTCTGTGTGTACATTAATGAGGAAAAAATGAACTTCAATGATTTTAGCAACGGCTGCAACATAACAAAAAGTGAAAAAATCAAGGGGGTCTGAATACTTTCCGTACCCACTGTATATGCTCTATATTCAGAACAAAATATCAAACATGTTTGATATCACTCAGGATGTATTATTCACACCAGGAAAGTCCACTAGTTCATTTGCTTTGGTTGGGACCAAGCACAATGTTGATATATTTTTAATTGATTTGCATTCACAGTACCCTTTTTGGAAGTGAACCAGAGATTCTAATCTAAACCACGTCTGCTAAAATCAGACATTTATTGGACAGAAATCCTTGTGCTCCTGTGGCATGGTGTCTGCCATTCAACTATCAATTGTACTGTATGAAGAACCGCCACTGACAAACTCTTGCTGTAGCTAAGAGGGATCATTTACATATTGTGCATTTTGCTTCCATAAGTTTTTGGAACACACACAAACGGAGCAACTCAGCTGAAAAATGTGTTTTAACCTGTATTGAAGTGTGTAGTTACCTCAGACAAATGCAGAACACTGCAATGCATTTTCTTTTATCCATAAAAAAACTTGTATCAGAGCTAGAGTTGGGGCATAGATTGGGGTTTGTTTGTGGTGGTTCATTGAAGAGTGTGGCTGAAGGTAGCATCAGCAGATGCCACGGGAACACAACTCAAACTACAGGATCTGGATAACTCAAAAGGCACAGGGATTTCTGCAAAAGTCAGATCGAGATGATATCTGATGACATTCATATCTTAAGAAAACTGTATTAGAGTTTGTTTGGAAGTGGATTAAGCCCACTTCTACAGCTGGGTCTTGGTTATTTGTTTAATGCACATCAGAATGCAATTGCTATGTTCAAAACCTGTCAAAAATATCAAGACCAAAGGGAAAACAAACTTGAGTTTGATTCAGTGGAACCAAACAAGGGTGATTAGTCTTGCATTGTTTTATTCACCAAAGACCACCCAAAAGGCCACCTGACTGATATCTTAATAACCAATCGCAGTTTGGTTTAATGAGCATGAAAATAATAGTGTGTTCCAGCCTTTACTTTCAGAAAACAGAATAGCGAAACAGGGTACTTAGACAAAACAGTAGCATTTAAGCAACTGATAAAATGGGAGTTGAGTCAAGCATTACATTACTATTTATTGGACCATACAAAGGTAGCAGTTTTTGAAAGAAATACAAAAGCAGGCAGACAGACAGACAGACAGAGGATTTGTTTCATTGACACATTTTAAACCTCACCTTGTTCCCTGCCCCACCTCTCTTCTGTACGCCATCTACATTATCAATCTCATAGACTTTAATTTCATAAGAGTCAGAAACACTCCGATCCACTCTGTGCGTCTTGGGCCCGCTCAAGGATCTCTTCAGTGACATGAGGTTCTCTTGAGATGGACGTCTTACACTGGATCCTGTGGATAAAGACAATGCAGTGAACAACCTATTGTATGTAATGCATATTGTGTTGATTCTGAACACTTCTCACCAATGTTGCTTCTTTTCTTGGTACTTCTTGCCCCTTTTGCAGCACTGAGTGAACAGCTCTGATCACTGATGGAGTTGTGTGTTGAACTGCTGCTGATTGTAGCCTCACTATCTCTAAGCATGCTTTCATAACCACTACTAACCACACTGCTCCTGTTATAGAGTAAAGCCGTTTTACACATGGCAGGAGGAAGCTCACCACTGAGTACACTGGTGGTATCACTGGCATGCCCGCTGCAGTGTGGTGCCCGTGGAGCTGTAATCCGACTATATGGGGACGGCAATGTGTGAACAAATGGCTCCATTGTTTCCAATTCATCATTTTCATCTAAATCAGACCCACCTTGACTAAATGCAGAAAGAGAGTCTCGACTGCTTCTTAAAAGCTCAACCCTTCCTTTTCGGAGTGTTCCAGGGGACATCAAACCCCCATTGTTTTGACTTCGGGACAGGGAGTGTGTTGTCCAAGAGCTTTGTTTGACAGGTGCTCCATTTGGAGAAAAACTTGAGCTTCTGTTGAGCGGGTGTCTGGTGGGTTTGGGAGACAAGTTTGGCATCTTGTGGATCTTTGAACTAGTAATGAATTTATTTCCAGTGGTTGTCTTAGCGTGACCATTTTTGGATGTCCGGGTTGTGTCATTGGCATCATGCATTGGGAAAAACTGTGGAACCCTCCCTAGACTCTGACTAGCTCGACACCTTACAAAATCCTCAAAGTCTTCTCTAAAAGCAAGAGGGCTGGTTTGAGATGGAATGGATTCTTCATCTAATATGCATTTAGTAGCCACATTGATGAAAGCAGTCTCTTCAAGGTACTTGCTTTTAAGCCTCGGTGAGCTAGAATTACCTTTCAAGCTTCCTGTTAAGCTCCCGCTATTACTCAGATCCAAAGTTTGGCTCCTACCGGATAATGCTTTCAGTTTTGCATTAAACAACTTACTGCTCTCTTCAAAATGAGATTTCGTAGCCAGGTTTAGCATTGCACTTCTGGCTGTTCTAGCCTCTTCTTTTGCATCTTTCCTTTTCAGATTGGGACTGTTGCCTGCAGATTGACCATTGGTCAATTCTTTCTTTGTATATTGTTTTTTCTCAAGAGTTTCTTTAGAACTGCATGGGTTCTTGTGTTCTATGTTTAAGTGTGGACAATCCTTGACATCTTTCTTTTTGTTTTGGCACAACCAGCTCTGCTCAGGTTTAATTTCACAAGCATATTGTCTGGACTTCGAGGCCTCACAGTGAGGGTCAAGTTTAACCTTGGCTTCTTTAGGTATCTCCTTCACATCTTCTGTCAGACGCACTTCAGACCAAGTCTCATGCTGTGACTGGCCTTTTGAGTCAATAAGTGCATTGATTTTAGTATGTCGGGCAGCTGTATCAGAAGAGGCCGTGGAGATTTCAGTCTCTGATGTCTGTGCATTAGAGGTGCAACTATAAAAACCCTCTGTTTGTTCTTCACCTACACTGCCGATAATCCTGACAGACTGATTTCCTGGCGTTAAAGCCTGGAGAGAGTGTGACTCATGAATACTTAATATTTTTGCCTTTCCTTGGTCAGTGGCCCCATTTATTGTTACCTCCTCAACCACACTATACACAAGTTCATCTTGTCCATTAAGATCCAGCGGCTGCTGAACAGTCACAGTGATGGTGGCCCTCATCTCTCGTTGGTTTTTTAATGTACAAGGTGGAACGTCTCCATTCAAAGAGGCAGAAACAGCTGGGGAGCTCAAACTGGAAGAGAGGGATGACGAAAAAGAAGATGAAGAGGTAGATCTTGGAGAACTCTTGCCAATGGGTGAAATTCGTGTTTGAGTTTGCCTTGTAGAATCATTCGATGCTCCTGTTTTATCTTGGTCTTCAAATTTCAAAGGTAGTGAAGTGGGCATTGCATCTATTTTTTTATTGTAAAGCATAGATTTGCTTGGAGATTGGCTGGACAAAATGGAATTGATTGGTTTGACAATATGTGACTGTTGTGGACAAGTGTTAATAATCTGTGAATTGGTCGTACATGGGATTTGTTCCCTGTTGTGAATTATGGCAATTGTTTTTGATGAGCTTCCTTGTCTGGTCATTTCAGATTTGTTTGATGCTTGATTGTCCAATGAATTAGATTTTTTCTCAGTGTGACTTAAGTGAGGGTTCTTGTTCATGGCATGCACTTCCTGATCTTTGCACGGATCCAGCTCTGTTCCATCTATATTTCCCAGTCGATTCTGGAGTTCAGCAAATGTGTTGCACTTTAGACACTCAAAATCGGATTTATTTTGCAATATTGTTGGTGTTGACTCTTCTTTGGCCTTTTCTTTTGATATCTGCTTCATGCGATTGCTAATTGGTGGAGAGATTTCACAAAACCGCATTAGCGAGAGCTTCTTGGTCTCTAATTTGTTCTTGAGTAAAGATGGAATAATAGGCAAAACTTCTCTGCTTCGGTTTGTAACCTCTTTATCCAGGAGGCCAGATCGATCCATTGAGATAATGGTATCACAAGAGTTGTCGCTCCCAGGATAAAATGCTGGATCACTAGAGAAACCAGGAGAGGAAAGATCCTGATCCAGGGTTCCTGTCGATTGGAATCTCATTTTGGTGGAATTATTAACTTTCCTCTCATTGCCTAAGCTTCTTCCTCCAGGTGAGCTTGAGGAAGATTTCTGTGTAAAAAAGTAAAAATAAAACTATACCTAAATTCTCAGCATTCAAAATCAGGACAACACATCTAAATTAAATTAAATTAAATTAAATTAAATTAAATTAAATTAAATTA
>CAIGQZ010035027.1:17534220-17567513 GCA_903798205.1 Danio tinwini
TTAAATTAAATTAAATTAAATTAAATTAAATTAAATTAAATTAAATTTAATTTAATTTAATTTAATTTAATTTAATTTCATTTCATTTCATTTAATTTAATATTTTCTTATAGATATTCAATATTTAAATATAGAAATGAAAATATTTTTATACAATTAAAAAAAAAATTCTTAATATAGATGATTACCCTTGTCTTCTTTTTCTGCCTTCGCATTCGAGACACAGTCTGCATTGTACAGAGGCTTTCTGTGAGGTCTTCAGATAAAGTGGATATATGGGCAATAATTGTAGTGCAGCAGTTGACATCATTAAGAGAGTCTTGCAGAAGCATGGCTAATGTATTTCCCCTGTAATGAACAAATTATCATAGATAATCAAATTTACTTAAACTCACCCAAAAATGATCATTTCTGTCATCATACTCACCCTTACATACAAGTTTGCTATTTTTGTACTGTTGAGCACAAAAGAAGATATATTGAAGAATGTTGGAAACCTGTTCATAGTAGGAAAAAAATACTATAGAAGTCAATGGTTACAGGTTTACATCATTCTTCAGTATATCTTTTCTTCTGTGCTCAACAGAACAAAAAACTTAATTTCAACTTCAGCTTCATTCAAAACAAATTTTTTGCATAAACTACTATCCCTTAAAAAAATTTCTTTCAAGAGAAACTTTTCACAAGATGTAATATAAGGTGTCTTCAAAATATGAATTTCAGTTCAAAATAACACAGATTATTTATGCCATGCTGTAAATTAAATTTTTGTTTTTGTCAGTATACAAATAAGGTGCTGCTCCCCGTCACCTTTCCGGAACAAGGTGGAGACTTAACAGCCTTTGTCTCAGACATTCTCTCACCTAACATTTAAAGTCTTGTCAGTTTAAACTCTTGATATACATTTGAATGAGTAAACACAAGCTTCGGCAGAGACAACCAACTTTCAATGGGTGGATTTTTATCATTTTAGCTTATATTTATACTTTATATTTTTTTACACCCACTGTATACAAACATATGTGTTTAAGAACAGTTTAAAACACATTTATTCTGCATAATGGGTCTCCTTTAATGAAATAACTATATTTTATGTCAAAATAAACAGTTATTAAATTTCTGCCTTTATAATTGTTATACATAGACATACCTATTAGAAACATGTTTATGTCTGTTGAGATTGGCTGTGATAAAGTTTCCCAGTTCAGCGAGACAGACCCCACAGTTGCTTTCTTCTCTCTCCCCAATGCAGCTCCCTAAATCAATCAGGCTCAGCTTACTTTGATCCACATTTACTGAGGAAAACACAAGTTATCAGCACAAGAAATTAAACAAGTGACATTCAAGAAACATAAACAGAATATTAGGATGAATAGCGAAGCAGTATTCCATTACAAATACTGCCCAGTAGGCCTTTCTACATCCAATTATCAAGAACTGGACTGCCGATCCCTAATTAGCATCATAAAGAAGCATCTGAACTCACTCCCAGATTTGCTGCTGCTTCCTATGTGCTGTTGGCGAACATGCAGGGTGAAGAACATGTGACAGCAGTGTTTCCCTTCACTGTCCAGCGTCCCACTGCGAGACGCGATAGCCGCATCCAGTAAGAAAGCAGCTCTCTCTGGAGTCTGAGCATTTAGTACATTGTGGCTGCAGAGCTGGAATCAAGATAACACAATCCAATAATGAGACTCTCAAGTAAATGGAAATGTCTCAATTAACATATCAATGAGTCCGCATTAGATTTGTATTGATCGCTAAGGGTTATAAATGACATGCAAAATGCATCTTAAAGGAATATTTGGGGTTTGGAACAAACTAAAGGAAGAGTTTGTCTGTTAATGAAAATCTCAAGTTTTCCTTTTGTCGATGAGAGAGGCATGGTGTAAATATGTCACAACATACATTGTGCAAGAGGTTGTGGCAGAGTCAGACCCAGGCAAATATTTCAGGAACACTTTAGTACCAATTCTCACTGTTAAATAGTGGCTTATTATATGACTGTTATTAAGATGTTGGGTGTTTATTGGCATCCTTAATCCTACTTAAAACCTAAACCAAACTGTTACCTTAGTAACTATTAACAAGCAGAGTTTTTTGAGCTAAATGTTCTCAATAGTTTAATCATAGCCTGCCCTCCCTATAAGCGAACTAAGCGGCTACATAGGGCCCCGCCACCACTAGGGAGCCCCCGTTTTTATTAGCATTTTACAAAATATCGTCCTTGACAGTGCTTTAGTACTTAAATATTTATAAATGTTCACTGAAAAGAAAAAAAAAAAACACTATTGCTCACAGCATCTCATTTCTCATATGCGTTCTGTGTTCTCACGGTTCGAGTTTGTTCTTCCAGGGTAACCTGCAAAACCAACCAGTCAACACAAGAATGCAAATCCATGCACAGACGCAGCCACCAGGCCTTTGCTTCATTGCTTGCCCCATTATACACCTGATTTATTTTGGAACTTGGACCGTGAGAATCAAACGAAACTACATTATTCTTCGGGCATAGAAAAACTGAGAGGAAAAATGGCGACAAGACACGACAAGCACAAAATCATTTTTAGCATCACTTTTAAGTGCCAATAATGACGTTAAAGACATAATCTAATAGCACATTTATCAAAAATAGGCAATTACAGATTAATAAACGTCATCTACTTACAGGAAATATTAAATTTTTTCCAGGTTTTACAGACCCTTTTTTAGTCTAAAATGCATTTTACTGAAATTCAATGGTACTGAAGTGTCTTTCACTGACATATTTTGCACACTGGTAATAATTTTTCTTGAGATATGTTATAAAAGTTATGTCCTAATTGAATTAATCATATTTTAATATAAGCTCTGAACCCTGCATCTCAAATGTAAGGAATGGGGAAGGAGACTGAAGGGAATAATAAAGTTTGTGTTTGGGTATTAACATTAACCCAATATTTGTTGCTTGCCTTTTTCTTATATGTTTTTATATTACTATTTTTTATATTTACTTTATATTATTTGCTTTTGATTTTATTTTTATGGAACAATCTTTGCATTAATGTTAATTGTTTTGTTGTTGTTTAAGTGTTTTTTTTTTTTAGTTTTTGATGAGTTCAGAACGTATATTTTACTACTAAGTTATGCATTTTCATTTTTGGCTAATTATTGTTCAGTGTTGTTTCATTGCAGGGTTCTTGCTTTTGGAATTTATAAAAAAACTCAACATAGAATCTTTAATCTGTTTGCTAAATTAATATAATATGTTTTAAACACTCCAGAAGGATGCAAAGTAGGAATCACTGATTCCTTTATTAAGGGTTGTTTAATTCTTCATTTTTGAAGCTGCTAGTTCACAAAAACAGTGCTGTTTTAAAATGTCCAAGTCATTCAGACAGTATACTTTTCTGTTTCATTGATTGTATAAGCAATAAAATTATTGTGGGCCGCCAGTTTGCAGAGGCAATACTCCACTACTTAAAGCAAGGTAGGGCCCCAGAATTGTTCTTGTTCTAAATGTTGTTTTCAGACTGTTAAAAATGGTGTGATTGAGCTCAGTTCACTTGAAATATACTATTTTGCTTCAAAAATAAATTTCCCTTTGGCAGAAGTCATATTTGGGAAAGTTATACTTTTGCTTTTTTTTAAAAGTATGCTTATTTTAAAGTTTTAAAGCTTGATATTCACTCCACTTCATTATAGGGACAAGTGAGGGCAAGACATTTTTCTTTAGTTTTTACAATACAGCATTTAATTTAATCATCCAGCTAATTATTACAGGATTTGTTTTCATGAAACTGTGCCCTCAGGTTTTAACTAAGGTACTATTTTTGTAAAGCTGCTTTGGAACACAATTCTCTGTGAACAGAGTTGCACAAATAAATAGTGATTCAAAAGAAATAAGCAATATTAGATTAAATATTGCATGAAGGAAGTGCACTCCACACTTGCCTGTATTCCATAGACAGGGTCCTCAGTGAGGTAAGCATCTGGCTTATAGGTCTCCTTGCAGTTGCTCGTGTCAACATCGCAGAGTAAATCCCTGATGCCATTGTTTTCCCCGCAGACCTCCAGAGCTGACACAGAAACTGAGATGTTCGCCCATGTCTTGTCTTTCTTTCTGTTAATAAGCTTGAAAAGCCACGAGATTGCGCACGGAATGACTCCAAGGCTTTGAGTGCAAGCATCTTGGCCGATCATTGTGTAAGACATTCCTGCGAACCAACAGAAAGAAAACCAAGAATGCCATTTTTCATAAGAGATAGTCATTGGAAAAGCATCCCATTGGGGTTGTGCCAAATAAATCACCATTCAGAATGACAAAAAAAAGCCACAGCCTAAAATATGCTCAAATTCGTGGCCAACGACTTTACAAACTGGGGTGTAAAATGCGTTGTGGCAATGTCATGACCAATTAAATGTAAAGCACTTTACTGGCAGCCAAGCATGGGCCGGTTTAAAAGATTTATGATGTCTGGCTGGGAGCCAAGGGCCAACATGGAGGCCGGGTAATTCAATCTAGCTAATAGAGAATGATGTCATACCTCAAATGCCATGTAGAGGTTCTTGTCAGGATTTTGGGTGGATAACAATTAATAACCTTAAAGGTAAATGACCTGTGATGACCCACTGTGTAGTCTCTACGCCGTCCATTAAAGGGACAACATTTAATACACATTCATTAAGAAGCCCTACAAATCACACAAGGTGGCAAAAACATATGTAAATCCAAACCTTTTTGTGTCAACACAATGAGTAAATGTTAGTTTTGAGATAAAGCTCCAGATTTTGGGGATCAAAAACTCCTGTCAGGATTTACTAAAGACTGAAAAGCCTTGGACAGTGTTGCCAGATATAGCTGACTTTTTCCAGCCCAAAAGCTGTCCAAAACCTGCCCAATTGCACAAAAAAACTTCCAAAATAATAGCTTAATATTTTAGTTTTATTTTTATTTATTTAATACAAAAAAACTGTCATAATTTTTTAACCATACAGCAACCAACACTAGCAGTCACAGAACCACAACATAACCAGATCACATCGAAACATTGCCCCCTCTAACCCACACACTGCACTTATTGTTGTGTAGATTACACTACCAATTAGAGTATGTTTTACTTTCAAAATAGGCTATAAATTCGTCCCATTTGACATTTTAAATTCTTTTGAACATAATTAGGTGCTGCTTGGCCATCAGACAACGTTTCTATGTTTGTTCTTGTTGTGAATTGTGCAAATAAAAGATCGATAAAAGTGTCATGATAAACCGCTGAGTTTAACTGCAGGTGCTGCATGTCAGATTTGTCTGGGCAGTCCGATTTTGATACAACTTTCCTTCACCTCCTCTTGCAGGTGGGCCCACGCGATTTACACTATGCACCGCCCAAATTTTGTTAACCAGCCTATGCCATTTTTTACCCGCATAGTCAATTTCAAAACCACCCAATCTAGCAACACTGGCTGTGGATAGTTATTCTTGCAGCTGACCTTATTAAATATGCATGTGTGGGAGTTTCCCTTTCAGACACAATATTTATAGGAGGAGAATATTTAAATTTTAAGCATGTACAGTAAAGTGATTTAGTATGGCTCACAGCTGTCAGTTTACTGGTATTTGTGCCATTATTAAATCCCCTCAAAAAGCATGTATTAACCCTGTGTTGTTTCATCATAGGCTTTTTTTTGCATGTTCTTTAATTTGCACATTGCAAATTTGCACATTTGCATATTGCACATTGTCTCACTTGCAAAACTTTCCACTTATATTGGTGCGTTTATGCACGCTCTCAGGCTAATTTGCCCTGTGTAGTAAATCTGGCCCATAAAATCATGCTGCAAAATATCATATACTGTTATGCAGATGTAAAATTGAGATTGTGAGACTTATAAATGTAAAACTACAACAGACATATATATTATTCATATATAAAAATTAATGCTGGGCAAAACTAATCACATTCAAAATAAAAAATTGTATTGACAAAATATTCAATATGTCTGTGTTTTGTGTATATTTATTATGCATATATAAATACACACATGCATATATGATAACAAAAATGTTTTTTTATTTTTTTATAAAATACATACAGCATATATGTATGATACACATTATATGTAAATTGAAATATCCATGTAACGAAACTATTTTGTATTGTTTTGTTTTTATATATGTTTGTGCATCACAAACATAATAAATATTGACATTATGTCAAAACAAACATTTATTTTGTATGCGATTAATTGCGAATAATCTTTGTCCAGCACTTATAAAAATACATTGGGAAGATATGAATTAGCATTTAAAAGAAGTTTTTTTCCATCACGAAATAAAAAACAAATATGAAATAATAAAATAAAGCTAATTATGACTTTTTTCAATCTCATGTGAGTTTCTGTCTCAAAATTGAGATTTTTCCTCTTGCAGACATTGCGGAAAAAGTCAGGAATGCAAGAAATATAGTCGGAATTTAAAGAATTGCTTTGATTTTGTTTTAATAAATATATTTAGTTATTGTTTTACCATCGTCCTGTCAGTTTTATAGGTTTAAACAGGTTTTAATTTCACTCACTTACCCACATTGTTTTGTCCAAAGCTAAGTATGCAACCATCCGCTCCTGCCAGCACACACTGAAGTACCTCACACAAGCTGTTCTCACAAACCTCAGCCTGAAAAAAACCCAAATAAATATGTTTTATGACAGTTTTATAATTTCACGCCATTTAAATCTTTTATTCTGAATATTCACAATGAATATCCTGCGATGTGGAATTGTTTAGCCAAATGTGCATCTAATACTGAGTGAAATGAGTTTATTGATCGTACTAGATGAGAATATCCAGATATTGAATATCTGCACTCAAGTGACCAGATCCCTGCATGCTTATGATTGGCTCCAGACATGATCAGTTTTCAGTCATCAGACAGAAATAACACAGCAGTAAGCCTGACCTGAGCTGACTCGTGGCCAAACACAGCATCAAAACTAAAGGTCTTGGAGGAAAGTGAAGCAGCAGAAGTCTGTCTCTGAGGCACATTCAGCACCGTCATCTGCCTCTTCAGTGGGTCCAGTTTAAAAGAGTATGACTGGGATGGATCTGATACAGGCGCTGAACAGACTCGCAGCATCACTTTCACCTGCAATTGGGGAAAAGACAGAAAAATATCTGGGTATTACATATAAATGTGGAATTTTTCATCATGTGTGTGTCTACCAAATATATTTTTCAAATGTCACCATTTTTTTCTCTGCTGTTTATTTGATATTTTATTTAGTGTGGACTATCTTTGCTATACTTGTCCACCTAGTATAGTATACAAGTCAATTTTTATTTTGTGGGGACAATTTTTGGTCAAAAAGCTTCATAAATTACCTTAAATGCTGTATTTAGAAAATAAAAAAAAATACAGTATATTCACTGTGTGAGTTGGTTTTAGGGGTAGGATTGGGTTAGGGGGGAGAATATACAGTTTTTACAGTATGAAACACAATATAAAAGTCTATGGTAAGTCCCCATTAGCTGTTAAAGTGTGTCTGTGTGTGTGCTGTTAAATTAAAAGACCAATTGAAAGAATAGGTATTGGTTCAGTATGTATAAATGCTTATTTCTTTTTGATTATATAAATGTCTGATAACAAATCTCAAATAAAATAAAATAAAATACAATAAAATAACCTTTATGTGTTGTGATTAAAAAACAGGGAAAAAACAGGGAACGATTGATTTCTTAGCTCTTCTGTCATAAAAACAGAAGTACTGTGGTCTAAAAATAAGTATAAACTTATAAAAAATAACCTCTTTCGTTATTTTACGTAAAAAAAGGTCTAAATGACCATTTTATTTGAAATTTGGAAGAAATGTGATCACTATTTTGCAGAAAAAAAGACATTTTACTCAAAAATAACCTATATACCCTCACCGGCCACTTTATAAGGTACACCTGTCCAACTGCTCGTTAATGTAAAATTCTAATCAGCCAATCACATGGCAGCAACTCAAAGTATTTAGGCATGTAGACATTGTCAAGACGTTCTGCTGCAGTTCAAACCGAGCATCAGAATTGGGAAGAAAGGTGATTAAAGTAACTTTGAACGTGGCATGGTTGTTGGTGCCAGACGGGCTGGAGTATTTTAGTATTTCAGAAACTGCTGATCTTCTGAGATTTTCACCCACAACCATCTCTAGGGTTTATGGAGAATGGTCCGAAAAAAAGAAAATATCCAGTAAGCCGCAGTTCTGTGGACACAAATGCCTTGTTGATGCCAGAGGTCAAAGGAGAATGGCCAGACTGGTTCAAGCTGATAGAAAGGCAACAGTGGCTCAAATAACCACTCGTTACAATCAAGGTATGCAGAAGAGCATCTTTGAAGGCACAACATGTCCAAACTTGAGGCGGATGGGCTACAGCAGCAGAAGACCACACCGGGTGCCACTCCTGTCCGCTAAGAACAGGAAACTGGGGCTACAATTTGCACAGGCTCACCAAAATTGGACAATAGAAGATTGTAAAATGTAGCCTGGTCTGATGAGTCTCGTTTTCTGCTGCAACATTCGGATGGTAGGGTCAGAATTTGACATCAACAACATAAAGCATGGATCCATCCTCCCTTTTATTAGAGGTTTAGGCTGCTGGTGATGGTGTAATGGTGTGAGGGATATTTTCTTGGCACACTTTGGGTCCATTAGTGCCAATTGAGCATTGTGTCAACGCCACAGCCTACCTGATTATTGTTGCTGACCATGTCCATCCCTTTATGACTACAGTGTACCCATCTTCTGATGGCTACTCCCAGCAGGATAACATGCCATGTCATAAAGCACATCTCAGATTGGTTTCTTGAACATGACAATGAGTTCACTGTACTCAAATGGCCTCCACAGTCACCAGAACTCAATCCAATAGAGCCCCTTTGGGATGTGGTGGAACAGGAGATTCGCATCATGGATGTGCAGCCGACAAAACTGCAGCAACTGCGTGATGCTGTCATGTCAATATGGACCAAAATCTTTGCGGAATATTTCCAGTACCTTGTTGAATCTATGTCACAAAACATTAAGGCAGTTCTGAAAGCAAAAGGGGGTCCAACCCCCTACTAGTAGGGTGTACCTAATAAAGTGGTACATTTTTATTTCTATCCAAATTGTAAATGCAAAAATATTTGACATTTGAAAATTTAAAACTGAACGTTTATTATTGAGGGTTTATGATTTATTATTATTGATGTTATAATCATTATTATTATCGTGACTATGCATTTGTCTTTATTACCAGTGATAAATTACAGCATAAGACAGGTGAAGAAACGCTAAACCACTGTGGTTAATATAAAAATCATCTATGCTAATGCAGTGCTGATCATAAAGTCAGTAAACGTTCTATGATTTAATGCCGTCTACTTTGCAGAGTGCCGATATGAACTGAGACATAAATATTCTTATTCCTGTAACTACAACCACAACGGTAATATTCAAAATGCAAAGTATCTCACTTTTTACAAGCATGACGTCACTGAACACACATGTAAACCGGGTTTAGGTTAATGCTCTGTCTGATATCTAATGCGTTTGTCTAGTGATATTATCTTCTCCGTCCTGACTCTGTCAAATCATATTTACACGAAATGAATTATTTAAGAATCCATTATCTCTGCTGTGTGCAGGGCTGAGTGCGATGGCGAGCAGGTGCTGCCCAGAGAGAGATTGAATGTGAAACTCAAGACAGTCCCATCAGTGTGGATGCAGAGGGTGAAGTCGGGCTGAGCAGGCAGTTAAAGTGATTTGGCTTCTTCGAGGAGGAGGAGGAGGAGGAGGAGGAGGAAGTGTGATGGAATGAGCCACCATTAGCATCACTTTTTAAAGGTTACAGTATGAGCGGCGTCTCTAAAGCCTGAGATCAGATATATCTCAAGGACTGGCTAAAGGACATCTAAATCAACTGATCAGAGGTCTGAATTGCAAGTAGGAGACTTTTTTGCTTATTCAGAAAGTTGTACACAAAGAAAACTGGGTTTAAGGCAAGACACTGCACTAAACTTCTAAAGTTTATTTCTTTTGAGTAATTCCATGCAAATTTCAACCTTGCTTTCACCAAAATAGCAAAACCCTACTTTTTTTTGTCTAGGCTTGTATTTTACAGTACTGCAAAAATACCCAAAAATGTCTGTCAAGTTGGCTCCAATAGCCTAGTGGTTAAGTGTGCACACATAGCAAAGTGGTGCTCATGTCGACTCGAGTTCGATTTCTGACTTGAGGTCCTTTGCTGACCCTTCCCCTCTCTGCTCCCAATACTTTTCTGTCTGTATCCTCCACTGTCCTTTCCAATTAAAGGTGAAAACCCCCTTAAAAATGTCTGTCAATGTTTTCAAACAACTATATTTGATTTACCAAAGCCACACAAATGGCAAATAAATTCCATTTAACAGTAGGGGGGCCAATAAATATAACATTTCAATATAGCAATTTTGGGCAGCACGGTGGCGCAGTGGGTAGCACAATCGCCTCACAGCAAGAAGGCCGCTGGTTCGAGCCCCGGCTGGGTCAGTTGGCACTTCTGTGTAGAGTTTGCACGTTCTGCTCGTGTTTGCGTGGATTTCCTCCAGGTGCTCTGATTTCTCCCACAGTCCAAAAACATGTGGTATAGGTCAATGGGCATCCGCTGCGTAAAACATATGCTGGATAAATTGGCAGTTCATTTCGCTGTGGTGACCCTAGATTAATAAAGGGACTAAGCCGAAAAGAAAATGAATGAATGAACAATCTTTGAAGGGGACACAAATAATACAGTAAAATGTTACATCCCCACAGTGAAAAACTTCACTTCTATCATTATTATTGTTTAGGGAAGGAGTGGGTGGATCAGTTGGTCAGTCAGAGACAGCAGTTTGACATGCTTCTCATATACAATAAAAACAAGAAATTAAAAATGGTTTTATTTAAAAAAAAAATTATTATTTAAAATAATGACACTTAAGAACAGAATAAAAATTTATTATACAAAAATAGTGGGGTCATTTCGAACATCGCATAGTGGTCATTTGGTAAATGCACAGCTAAATAATATGCTAATTGTGGCTGTTACTGTTAAGTTAAAATCATGCTAAGTCATCACAAATAAAACAGCGCATGGAAAACGGCATGTTAAGTGCAGTGCACTATGCAACAAGCTATTGTAAACAAGCTAACGTTAACTAGATAAGTTATATTTTAATAATATCGTTAATATAGCAGATTCATTGAAAATTACATCGGTAATCAGCATTTTTGCCACAACTAATTTAGGAATGGGTCTGCATCAACTACATTAAAGAGAATCACTTTATTTAAAGTGGATAAAACAGTTTACTTACTGGAGTACAACATTAATTGAGCCGCAGTCGAACACCTGACTTGTATGTGTAGAGTTGGTGAGATGAACTGATAAAGCAGGCAGTGGGCCAAACCACTGTGAGGAAGGGCAGAGGGAACTCAACTGTTTCTAAAGGCATTTTTGTATTTGTTTCTGTTCTACTAACACAATTATTTTAAGTATACATACATATATTTTTCACAATAGAGAGTGCGATTTTTTTTACATAATTTTTTTGGAGGGGTGGGGGATTTCTGCCCATGCATCCATAACAGAAAGGTGTCACATCCATAATTCCGTCATAAATGCTAACCATGTAAAATATAATAAAATCAATAATTTTTGTTCTATAGTGAGCTAACTCTTATCCTTTTGATTAGTATTACTTTGTTTGGGTTTGCAGTATGTTTTAAACTGCAAACTCGCATACATCTTTGGTCACATCCATAACGCATGTTTATTTTCCTCATTTAAAATATAAAATGCGTTTACAAATGAACATTTTTCTGATCCAATAACTCTGTGGTTTGTAGTTTTGTAATATTTTGTATGTTTCAATATAATGTTAACATATACTTTCTCTGTGAATTTTTTTACTGCAAATATCGCATCCATAACGCTGGAATTGCTCGATTACAAACTTTTTTTATTACAAGTTTTCCTTAATGTTTAAATGTGCAAATGAGGCAGTGTATAATTAAATACACGATTAACAATTTCCTGTAAAATCTACAATAACGTACTGTAAATCAATTACAGCACAAATACTGTATTTACATTTACAGCACCATTTATCTTGCTGTATGTGTGTTTACAGTATTGCATATCTTTGCTGTAAAATATTGAGTAATTATCAGAGTGCAACTTTAAAATACAATAACATACATGCATAACTGTCCTACGGTAAAATACAGTTCATATTACAGTAAAATACTGTGTGATTTACAAAAATCGTTAACGGTTTATGGATTCATTTGCATACATTAGCATACATTTTTTGCACGTCTTTTATTTTTTGTCAAACTTTATTTCATTACTTTTATTAGAGTCAAATGCATTTCATATAGGGGATTTTGGGAATCTCAGAATATACAACAAATATGTTTTTCCCCCCACATAACATAATATTTTACCAAACCTACAGAATATAGATATAACAAATTGTATTGAGTTTTAAGGTATAGTGAAGTAAAAATAAACTCATTTTGAGAAAATTGACTATTTGAAATCTAAATAGAAACACATAAAAGAATTGATGTTTATGATGTTTTCTTTACATTAGACTAAAAAAAGACTTATGAAAAGCCATCACAAAATGTCAACAGGTGAATGAAAGTGTTTCGGCCTGCAGCGTCTTGCCTTAAAATTATGTACACTCTCTTGAGATGAAAAAATGAAGAAATAAATCAATTAATTAAATTAATTAATAATTAATAGCTGTTTAATTTTACATGAAGCTCATTGGGGCCACAATGTTGACATCACGTGACCAGCCAAACAGTATTTGCTTTGTCTTGGTGACCCCATTATTGTACATGTGGACACACAGAATAAATTATTAATGGTTGTATATGAAGAGCACTTCATTTGAGGAGGATTTTTTCTTTACCATTCAATATTCTGATACTGAGGAAATAAATAAGAAATGTATAGTATGGTACATTTTAAAGTTTGAAGTCAGATATTAATCAATAAGTAATTCATTATTTTATTCAGTATAGCTGCATTAAAGTGATGAAAAGAGTCTGAAACAAGATCAGAAACAAAATTACATTTATGATTTCTATTAACAATTGAATATCAAAGTGAATAAGTACCATATCTAGAAATACATTTGAGAATTATTTGATTGAGGGTATTTGATCTAATCATGATTATGTTTGTTAAGCATGATGATTGTGTAGTATAAATAGGAAACTGAAAGAAGAAAATGAAAAAACATAAAGACAGATATATATCTGTCTTATTTCGGTATATATTATAATATTTTATATTATAATAATAATTTAATTAATAATAATATTTATATTATATTATATTATATTATATTATATTATATTATATTATATTATATTATATTATATTATATTATATTATATTATTTTATATTATATTATATTATATTATATTATTTTATATTATAATTTATTATATTATATTATATTACATTATATTATATTTACAGCATCAAACAAAATCATACTGGCCAATTTAACTATAAAAAGTAAGTAAAATATAATAATGAAACAAACAGATTGTTGAAAAAGGGACTAAGCTGAAAAGAAAATGAAATGAATTACATATTTTTGAAATGAGTAAAAAAAGCTGGGTAAATGGTTAATGGCAATTTTTTTTGCCAACTAATCATTTAATGCCACACATAAATACAGTGTTTAATAGTCGTTTAATCACCCATACATTGTTTGATGTTTCTTTACTACTTTACATTAAATAACAATCAAAATTCAGAGCGTTCAGCCATACCTTCCCCATCGCAGAAATCTCCTTGCCTTTCCCAGCGGTTTGAAAGATGCTGGCCGGTGCTGGAGGAGGAAATTTCTGCAGGACACCACTGAAGTTTGTCAGATGTGGGGAAGCGCCGCTTTCTGAGAACGCCCTTCCTCTCCTCACCATCCCATTCAACTTCTGAGCAGCCCTGTAAACGTTCAATAATTTGACAGAGTTTAGCTCAAACCACAATCCTTCTAGTTAATTTTTTATTAGATTTTTTTAGTTGCAGTTACTTGACAAAGAAGGACAAGGCGGCAGAAGTTCCAGCAGGGAGCAAAGAGGACATGCTGGATGAACGGGATGGCCGTGACGGGCTGTAGTTGCACAGAGCTGTAGAGGTCATGTTCTCCTTTTCACACACCTTTCCTGAATGTGAAGGACTCTGGGAGGACTGAGAGAGATTTATCCTCACTAAGACTGTCGATTAGTAATTACAAAAATTTAAATATGCTGAAACTTTATACATATTTAGGTCATCCACTAAAATACAACCCAGGCTCCTTCTGAAAACATACCTCTATATACATTTCTGGAGAGCGCCAAATACATCCCAGGAGCTACATTTTTTTTGCAGTTTTTGTTTTCGTGAATCCACCAGAGGCCACTGTGTATGCTTTTTCAAATCTCAGATTCCTCTTGCGAGTGCCATTCGCACTTGCAGTGGGAAAGCCGACCATACAGAGGTAAGAGGTCAGCTGGTAAGCGCAAAAAGGAACAGCGTCACACCGCCCCATAGCGTTTATTTTAAAAACGAAATGCAGCCATACGTACTTCTGCCAACATAATTTGCGATCTCCAGGAATGTATATAGGGCTACATTTTCAGAATGAGCCTGTTGCAAACATAACATATTTAAAATGAGCTGAAACAATACAATTCTAGAGTTTTTTTTAGACAACCTAATTGTTTAATGTTTAATCCACTTAAATTTGTACAAACTTAATGAGTTAACTTAATTCCTTTATGTTGTCCCGACACAAATCGATTGTGTGGAACCCAGGATTTTTTAAAATGCATAAACTGATTTTAAAAACTTAGTATTACACCACTTGCTCACATTACAATAATCAGTTAAAGGGAAAGTTCACCGTTTACTCACATTCAAGTAGTTCTAAACAAATTTTTGCTGTTTGTTCAAACTGCTTATTTAAAATGAGTTAAATCAAAAAAATTCTTGAGATTTTTTGGGGGGACAACTTAATGGTTTTATGTTCAATCCAATTAAATTTGTTAAGTTAACTTAATGAATGAACTGTATAAACCAGATTATATTGTCGTATTATGACCTGTCTACAAGATGTAATGTAAGATGTTCCTAGAATGCATTTGCAAAGAAACAGTTAAAAACATTTACAGATCATTTCATATACAGGGCACTCCACAAAAATGTTTTTTTCATTCATTCAATTTCCTTCGGGTGACGCGGTGGTGCAGTGGGTTGCACATTCGTCTCACAGCAAGAAGGTCGCTGGTTTGAGCCTTGGCTGGGTCAGTTGGCATTTCTGTGTGGAGTTTGCATGTTCTCTCACATGTTCCCATGGGTTTCTTCCGGGTGCTCTGGTTTCCCCCACAATTCAAAGACAAGTGGTACAGGTGAATTGGGTATGCTAAAATTAACTGTAGTGTGTAAATGTGTGTGTGTAAATGGGTGTGTGTCGATGTTTCCCAGAGATGGGTTGCGGGCATCCGCTGCAAAAAAACATGCTGGATAAATTGGTGGTTCATTCTACTGTGGTGACCCCAGAATAATAAAGGGACTAAGCCGAAAAGTAAATGAATAAATGAATGAATGAATGAATTCTGCCACTTCTGTCTTGTTAACTCTTGTTTTGGTGGCTGAGTCCAGACACTAGTCATGTCTTGTCTAGTATGTTGTGCTAGGCTGGAGTATTCTCGGGTCAAGCACTTAATTTCTGTCATTGTATGTGTCTATGTACGAGCACCCTCTCAGCTGCACTCGGACTGTGCTGCATGCTCTTGTCCTGGTGTTTGTTCTGTCTGTCCTACTGTTTCACTCTCTGCGTCTCAGTCTAGTTGATTTCGGTTTCGGTTTGTGCTAAGATGGAACATGCATAGTGCATGTGTGAGTGCACGGTGAGTGTTTTTATTTACCGTTTACTCGTGTCTTGCATTCGGTCTTCTGTTGGTGGTGTGTTTAGCACAGGGGTGTCCAAACTCGGCCCTGGAGTGCCGATGTCCTGCATAGTTTATCTCCAACTTCTTTCAAGTTTCTAGTATACCTAGAAAGAGCTTGATTAGCTGGTTCAGGTGTGTTTAATTGGGGTTGAAACTAAAATATGCTGGACACCGGCCCTCCAGGACTGAGTTTGGGCACCCCTGGTTTAGCACGTGGTGCATGTGTTCAAGTGAACACTCGGTTAATGAGTTCTCTCATTGGCTGCTTGTTCTAGTCTTGTTTTGTGTAAGCACATGGCTTGTGTTGTTTCTTTGTGTCTTTGTGCTCTCCCATCTATTGCCTAGTCCCAACCTCCTTGTAAACCCATTATTAGTTAATCCCGTCCCAACCTCCTTGTTAACCCATTATTAGTTTATCCTGTTCACCTGTCTGTTAATAAATTATTATTAATTACTGTGCCAGATTGTCGTTGTTTATCGCCATGTCCTGTCCTGTCGTGTCTTCCAGCCCTGGTCCTTGCCAACCTGCCCAGTCAAGTTTCTTTGTTTATTTGTTTTGTTAATATGTTCCCCCTCTGGTAGTTTTTGTTGGCGTTTTGTTTTATTTTTATTATTAATAAACTCATTTTGAGTTACTGCAATTGAGTCCTCATCTCCTACCTACCTGAACGTGACAATATTTGTATAGAGACAATTCACCCCAAAATTAAAGGTTCAAAAGTTCACTCACTTTTTACACGCCCTCAATTAGTTCCAAACCTTTATACTTTTTTTCTTTCTGCTGAACCTAAAATAAGTTATTTTGAAAAATCCTGTAAACCAATAACTTCCAATGTATTTGCTTTTCCTACTATGGAAGTCAATAGTTACCAATTTCCAGCTTTCCAGAAAAAAAAAAACTCATAAAAGTTTGGAACCACTGAGTGAATTGTGTATACATTTGGATTTCTAGTTTTTAATTTTCAATCCCTTTAAAAAGCAAATCTTCATCTTGGATAACATATTAGTACATTTTCTTTTCTTTTTTGGGCTGAATTACTCCATTAGCAGTACTCCGTTAGTGTCTTCTGTCTTTCAGATGTAAACATGACGTCTGGGTGAACTCTACACCATGAACATGACTGTGTGTAATGCACTGCAGTCAGTCAGACACTATTATTAGGGAATGTCACTACAAGCTGAGTCAGATGTGCAGATGAAGTCATGAAGCTCTTTATAAATGTCTCAGCAAACAGGCAGTGAGTGCCTAAGGCATGCAAGTCATACTTCAGTCCAAAACCTAACCTTTTCAGACTGCTTTTTTCTGCCTCTGCTCGAGTAAACCATGGCTTGCCTGCAGTCATCCTCATATCCAGAGTCACTCTCTGCCGTTATGTCTCATCAATGCTTTAGTCCAGCCATGCGAAATAGGAGCCCCTTCTTTGCCCCCCTCTATTGGCAGACTGTAACACCAATTAGCGATGGGATCAACCCTCGGGCAAAGCCAGCAATATTGGCTCGACTGTTATTCTTTTCTCCATCTCTTCTTTCTTTCTTTTTTCCTTTCTCACTTGTCTGTCCTCCAGAGAGAATCTGAGATTTAATTATGTGCACATCTTATTTCCGCTGTTACGCTTTCTATAAAAGCATGCCTATCAGTGGTGTGCTCACTATTTCAAATAAAATGTATCCCTTCTGCTTTTAATTCATGTTTATTTGAGTTTTTCTATAAAGACGTAGTTCACTCACCAATGAAAGTTCACTGTTAATTTACTCTCTCTCTCTCTCTTAGGCAAATATTTTGTCTTTTTTTTCCTCCAGCAAAGCATTAAAGGCTTAGTTCACCCAAAAATGAAAAGTATCAATATTAATATTAAAGAATATTAATTATTCACGCATATTTTGTTCCAATCCCCTGAGATCTTTGTTCATATTTGGTACACAAATTAAGATATTTTAGATGAAACCTGAGAGTTCTTTCATCCTCTATAGACAGCAATGGTCCCGAGACGTTTAGAAAAGGAACCAAAAATGTTCCGTGTGACATCAGTGGTTTAAATGTAATCATACACATTCAAAAATACAGGTGATTATGCTGTACAGGTGAACATTAGTACCTTTAGTGTACACTTTTGTACTTTTAATGTGCCATGAGGTTCACATTTGTACTTTTTAAGTATTATTATGTACCTTTAAGGACCTGTTAAGAACAAAAATAATAATAATAATAATTTACATTTATATAGAGCTTTTCTGGACACTCAAAGCAATTTACACATTTTTGGGAGAAAAACTCTTCATCCACCTCCAGTGTGCAGCATCCACCTGGATGACTCGACAGTAGCCATTTTGTGCCAGACAGCACACCACAAACCAGCTGATTGGTGGAGAGGAGATAGAGTGATGAAGCCAATTATGACATGGGGATGGTTAGGAGGCCATGATGGACAAAGGGGTTAAACCCCTACTCTTTTTCGAAGGACATCCTAGGATTTTTTAACAAGCAGAGTTAAAAGGCACCTAGGTTACCCCTTTTTCCAGATTTAATATAAGTCTTTTGTGTCCCCAGAATGTGTCTGTAAAGTTTCAGCTCAAAACACCCATCATATTATTTATTATAGCTTTCAGTGGTTTGTGTTTTATAGCTCTTAACAGATTTTTGCTGTTTTTGTGTACTGTGCCTTTAAGGCTAGTCCTTCCTGTCCACCGTTCCCTCGTGTCTGTCAGCGTGCCTCAGTCTCCGCCCTCGGCTGCCTCAGACAACTGACACAAGACATAAAGGAAGCAGATCTCACGTAACGTTTGTGAGAAAAACTACAGTAAGACCTTTGCCAATGAGTATTTGATGCATTTGTTGTGTGGAGCTGCAGGATGAGTCACACACAATGTCGTTACAAAGTTCACGCACACACACACACAGCACAGACACACACGCACATACATACAGCACGCACGTTTAGCTTTGCACTGTCTTTGCACGCAAATGTGACAGGATACAGGTTAATATTAGATTAGATTAGATTAGATTCAACTTTATTGTCATCACACATGTACAAGTACAAGGAAACAGGGAAACAGTACTGTTTCCTTGTAATATCCACTGCTGTATGGATATCTGTTACGTTAATGTACGAAATAAACCTGATTTAACGCCCACAAATAGGGATTGAAGCATCTTCTTTTATAATTGTTCTGACACTCCGCTGTGGTGATGAAGTAAAGCTGAAGTAAATCGCTGTAATTCATTACACACATGCACTGTTTTAAAACATTTTAAACTTGTAAAACTCACTATTGATAACATTTGATGATGATTGATGATCCTAGCAAACTGAACAGACCTTTTATTTAGGGTTGATTTGTGCACGTCCTGTCTTGTTGATATGATTATACATGTTACTACGGAGACATGTTAATACGCGGCTGTCAATCAATTTGGTGGGAGGGGGGAACGCACTCCTACGTCAAGTTGTGGTCGGTCTCAAAACTGCTCCAATTGGTCCACCGTTTTTTATGTTGTTAAATTGAAAAAAAAGCACTGGATGTGTTTATATCACCCCAATATGATGGTATATACACTATACCGACACATATGTCTGTACAAACAGCTTGAAAAGTAGATTTTTCACCATAGGTGCCCTTTAAGACCTCAGCTTAACGTCTCATCCAAAAGATGGTGCTTACTGAGTAGTATAGAGTCCCCATCAATGTACTGGGGCGTTAGGACCCTCACATGTGGCAGGTTGAGCGCCTACTGCTGGTCTCACTAACACCACTTCCAGCAACAACCTAGCTCTCTCATGTGGTCTCCCATCCAGGTACTGACTGCACTGAGTGCAGCCCTGCTTAGCTTCAGTGGGCGACCATGTGACAATTGCAGAGAGCTAGCTGCAAACTAGCTGTCATTGGCTAGTCTCACTGGGTAGTCATCGGCCAATGACAAATTTTGTACTTTTTTTTCTGAGAGTGTACAAAGCTCCAAAAACACTTTTCTACACCAAAAAACTGTAAAAACTACTTTGTTTGCCCAGTTTAGGCTTTTAAAAGTTGTTAAAAGAAAAAATTTGACACTTAATGTGCCATGTACCTTTTAAAAACACATTTGGCTGCCCAAAATACAATCATATCCTTAAAGATACAAAACTAGATACATATTTCTTTCTTTATGTTAAGGTACAATTTAATTGTACCGCCCCATGCAGTAACAAGAGTTTGTTCCTTCTTTGGTACAATATTATACCTTTTTTCTGAGAGTGTATATTACTTTTTCTCTGCTTTGAGAGATAGTTTTGTATTGTTTATAATTATTAATTACTTTGTGTTTTTCCTCCGTTCTTTCTTTTTACACTTTTATTTTTTATTTAATCATTTGTATATTAGATGTTTATTTTCCCCCCTGTAAATGTATGGATAAACATCCATGATCAAAACAATAAATTAAATCAAGGTAATAATGTTGTAAATAGTGTTCTGCTACTTGCATACACTAATTGTGTCCCTTTATTTGCTTTTGAGGATCCAAGAGTATCAATTATGTTTTGCCTTTATATGTTTGTTTGTTTTTTACTCTCAAAGTAGCCAATGACTAGCATTTTATGAATCACCAAGGACTAAAATTACAGCTAAAAATCTTTTTTAATGTCTGACTAAAAAAAAAAGGAGTCACTAACATTGTGGATGCCCTAAAGGTGAGCAAATTACAGCAAATGTTCATTTTAGTGTGAACTTTCCCTTCAAGCACTGAGTGAATCCACCATGGATGTTTGTGTAATGAAATGGAGCTGGACTAATGGACCTGTGTGCCGTCATGCCCTCGCTCGGCAACATCTAAAGATCTGCTATAGTGAGTGCTGATGGAGCTGTCTGTGATATTCACTCTCGGTCTCACTTTCAAAAAGCATTCTCATTTCATATTTCATCTGTATTTACGAGCGCACTGTATGAATATTTCACTGCTCATTAAATATTACAGTGATATCGATCAGGCTTCTTGTTTTTTCTAACAGGCTTCTCTGTGGTGTGGATTGTATGTGGCTTTCATCATTAACCAGCAGCATTCCTGTATCTGCTTCCTCTGGATTTTATCAAGGTCAGCTCGGGCTGTATATCGTGAGATGACACACATGTGGTGAGCAGACGAAGATATGTATATTTAATGCATACACTCTTACATTATGCACATGGACGATGCACTGGATATAAAATATGAAGTGGAGAAAGGGTTTCTCTCTTTGTCACAAGTGTTTGCAAAAAGAATACATTTACTAATATTTAAAAGTTTGGGGATGGTAAGAAAATATTAAAAATATTGTGAAAAAATTGTTGAACAATTGCACTAAAAGGCCAAATTTATAAAAAACAAAACACAAAAGATTGTGAGACGAAATATTTTTTTTTTACTTTTAATCTGAATTTTCAGATAAATATAGCGATTTGTTTTATGCTGCAATGGTTTGTCAATAGGTATCCACTTTTAAGTCGTAGTTTATGAAATACTGTTTCTGAGTCCAAGCCGCTACTCATTTGAATTGAGAAAATATTTTTTTATGACCACTTCTTAGTCATTCATTCATTCATTCATTTTCTGCCGCTTTTCTGGGGCTGGGTCGCGGGAGTAGCAGTCCTAGAAGAGAACCCCAAACTTCCCTCTCCCCAGACACTTCCTCAAGCTCCTCCCACTTCTTAGTCATATCACACATTAAAGGGAATTTTATGTAAAATCACGGTGTTCAAAACAGACACCAATATTTTTTTAAGTACAGCAGAACAAACAAACAACATTGTCTCAGAATATACACTCTTTACAGGTAAATATAATATGAAATGCCATACATGTGGGTTCAGTTGTTGAAGATACAAAAATAGAAATGTAGTGTGTAGTCATTAAAAAGTCCTAAAAGGTCAATTTTTAGGGATGCTGAATTTTGGATTAAGCATGTTTTAGGTCTGCTAGAAAGGGTTCCCAGGTAGCAGAGAATTTTTTCATTAGAATTGGACCTCATAACTTGGAGCCTTTGCCAAATGGATGACGGATGCCACACTCAAAAAATATATAAATATTTATATATATTTTTAAATTTTACTTTTTTTCTTGATTAAAATGATCTGAAACAACACAATTCTTAAGATTTCATTGGCACAACCTATTTATTTTTTCAATCCACATATATTTGTTAAAATTGTTAAGATAACTTAATCGATTTGTATTGGGACAACATGAATGAATTGTGCAGAAACCTGCATTTTTTACAGTGGAGTATAAATCAAAAATGTTTGTCCATGAATTAAACAAAGAGTGGCAAAACAAAAATGCATGAGCTGTGGTGTCCTTTGTAATTTTACACTTATCACACATAGGTGAAATTCATTCATTCATTCATTTTCTTGTCGGCTTAGTCCCTTTATTAATCTGGGGTCGTCATAGTGGAATGAATCACATCACTGGGAAACACCTATACACTCTCATTCAGACACACACTACAGACAATTTAGCTTACCCATTCACCTATAGCACATGTCTTTGTGGGGGAAACCAGAGCACCCAGAGGAAATCCACTCAACCACAGGGAGAAGATACAAACTCTACACAGAAATGCCAACTGACCCAGCCGAGGCTTGAACAGTCTAAAGACATGCGGTACAGGTGAATTGGGTAGACTAAATTGTCCGTAGTGTATGAGTGGATGTTTCCCAGAGATAGGTTGCGGCTGGAAGGGCATCCGCTGCGTAAAATCGTGCTGGATAAGTTGGTGGTTCATTCCGCTGTGGCGACCCCAGATTATTAAAGGAACTAAGCCGAAAACAAAATTAATGAATGAATGAAACAGCTAAAGGTGCCTATAGGCCCAAGATTTACTTTTTTAAATTGGTATGTCTTTAAAAAATGCTTGTGCAATTTGAGCATCTGCAAATCATTGTTCCCTCCCTAAATTGTTCCCTTTATTGGAATTTGTTTAAATTATTTCTTTCACGTAAAAAAGAAAAAAAGGCATAACAAAATATCTTTAATTAGAAAGATGCAGACAAAATAGTCCATTTAAATATGGCTTATGTAAATTTTATACACATTTTTATACAAATATATTTTTCCAATTCATTATAGTAATTATAGATTTACATTTGATGTGTTTTTGACATTTAATTTTATATTTTTTCAAATTTAATGAATAATAACAAACAGGTGTTTTATCAAATTATTTACATTAGTTTGTTTGATACTTAGAACTAGTTTTTATCTTAATAAAATATTTAGTTATTTATATGCATTTTCCATGATTTACATTATTCATTCATTTATTATTTAATGTTTTTTACATTTATATATATACTTTTGGCAAAAGTAAGTTAACTAAAGCAGTTTATCTTAAAAAATAGAAACATTTGTATTATTAACATTTTGTATTATTATGAATGTTGAAAACTATATTTTTCAGGGTTTGTTTATGATAAAAAATCTTTAGAAGTCCACAATTCATTTGAAATAAAAATGAGATTATAGTTTTAATAGTCAGCAACAACAACAAAACCACAAACATTTAAAAACATATACTTTCCTTGCTATTTTAAATACAAAAAATAAAGACAAATGTTTTTTTTTCAACCCAGTCGTCATCGTCACAATCACCAGTGATCTAGTCCATACAGATCGCTGGAGAACTACAAATCTGCCACCAAAAGAACTACAAATGACATTTTACCTGTTCACACACCTGTTCCGGATCACTGATGATGACACACACACACACACACACATTGCTGAGTCTTGTTTTACCCCGTGTTGTCTTGTCGTGTTTCGATCCTTGCTTTGTTTAATCATTTTGAACTGTTTTGATTCTTTGCCGCCACTTTTGCCTGTATTCTGACCACGTATTTTGGATTACCTTTATAATTCTGTTTTGCTCCTGTTTTGATCATTGCCTGTCTGACTACTCTTATTATTAAAGAACTGCACGAGAATCCATACGTGATAATCATGATGAAACTTAAATATTTAAAGTTGTCTGAAAACTGGCTACTTTGCACAAATCTGTACGATTTAATTTAGATAAAAATGTAAAAGCTTTAAAAGGAGGCGTGCCCCTTAGCCCCACCCCTAAACCCAAATTCCATTGAGGGATGAGCAAATCATACTAATATATACAAATGAGAACTAACATATACATAATAATTAGCGACAAAAAAAAAATTACGGATTGCTTGAGACTGCATTGTATTTTTCACATTATCTAATGGAATGTGAAAATTTCTCTAAAATAACCTAAACAAAGCCTAATAAATTAGTTGTTTATTGTTACTTCATGCTGCTTATTGCACAAGCTAATATTACAAACAAAGCCTTATCATAAAGTGTAACCATGTTATCAAATAAATACACAAAATCCAAGACTTACCTTCTGAGATTCTGGATGAATTCCTTTGCATGAGGACAGGGGCCACAGGGCCTCCAAATGCTGACGGCCCTTAATCCAGCAATGCGGAGCTGCTTCGCTGGGCCTCTGATGGGGGTCTGAGACGACAGATCGGTGGCTCCAGGTTCTGGGGAGCGTTTGTGAGCCTGGGTCTGGGGTTGTGGATGGGATGTTGGCAGTGGATGGGGGAGTCCATATGGCCCGGTCCTGGGTGAGGATGGTGCGGATGGCCTCCTGCTTCAGCTGGCTATAGTGAGCGGAGCAGACGCTGCATCGGCCCTCCACACTGCCCCAGGACTCCACACTAGCAGGGGCTTTCATGCTCTCATAAAGATGAATGGAGACTTTGGGATCCTGGGGGGAGCATGGAAAGATAGATGTTGCTGGTAATGGTTGACTTGCTCGGAGATAAAAAAAAAAAAAAACGTACACTGAAAAACATGATGTCTGCAAAACTGTTGCAAACTATTTTTATGGGTTGAATTTAAGCAAACAAATTAAATTTAGTACTGTTTAACTTAATTTGTTTGTTTAAATTTAGCCCAAATAAATTGTTTACAACCACTTACCATAAGATATTTTAGTAAATCTAAGGAACCATGTTTGAATAATTTTTTCATTGTAGTCCATGGCTGTTAAAAGTATTCACAAATACTATTCTTATATTATACATTTTTCTAAAATATTATTTGTAAAATTTACCTTTTTTCTAATTATTTTTTAGGGGTTTCACCTTTATTATGATATAGGATAGTGGAGATTTCAGACAGGAAAGCATTGGGAGCAGAGAGATGGGAAGGATCGGCAAAGGACCTTGAGCCAGGAATCGAACTCAGGTCACCATGAGCACTTCTGTGCTATATATGTCGACGCACAGTACCACTAGGCTATTGGCATGGACTAAAATGTACTTTTTGTTAAGTTATATTTTTCCAATTCATTATAGTATTTATAAAATTACATTTTATGTTATTTGAATACATTTTTTTAAATTTAATTAAATGTGTTATTCAAAAATATTAAATTAATTAATTAATAATAACAAATAGTTATTTTATCAAATTATATACATTTGTTAGATAAACTATTAGATTGTTTAAATGTATTTCCATCTATATTTTAATAATTAATACATTTACATATTATTTTATATAATATATATAAATAGGCAAAAGTTTGAAAACATTAATGAACACTGAAATTAACAAAAGATCAAAAATAGTAATAAAAAAGGAAAATATAGGTTTACTATTGAAAATCGAAGTATTTTTAAAGTAGATTATGTTAACAAATATAAAAATTATTAGCTAATTAAACCTTTAAATTACCTAGCGTTTTACCCAACCCTAAATTTATCAAAGATTTACTAATTTCGCAAAAAAAAAGCTCAAAAATAATAAAAAAAGTGTTCCAGTAATCATTTCTCCTCACATTCACCAAACACTGAGACAAATGCCACCAGCAGCAAATGCATTTGTGTCTCAGCTGATCGCATTATGGTGTCATTTACTTTATTGTTCTCCTCAGTAGGAACTGAGTTTTTATATTCCGCCCATTACGCTCCATATTCTGTAATCAGGGCTAGTCGAGTGTCACATGAATCACAGACCAACTGCAAAGGCTAATCGATTAAAACTCGTTTCAAGGGAAAGGAGAAGGAAAAAGCATGCGCCTCATATGTAATTGAAATATGAGACGGAATCTGTGCTGATGGGGTGGAAATGCAGCTCACTGACTCAACACCACCCTATAAAGTGCATTGCTCTAAAATGCATGCCTATTTCTTTCAATTTTAACAAATATACTTACTTTAGTAGAAAGGTTTCCGTCGATTACTTGTTTCAATGCTTCCCCTCTGAAGACGTTGAAATGAGAGATGCACTTTTTGCATAAATGCCCGGTGTCCAAAAACTCTCTTTTCGTCCCAGTGGAACTGTATTCAGGCTGGTAACCGTTTAACGAGTCTTTGGACCATTTTGATCGAAGGAGAGAATTTGTGAGGGGTGTCGGCAGCGAGCCTGCAAACCCTGTCCATGGTGCTGCATGGGAATCATAGGCTGAAGATCCTGCGCCTTCGGGTGCGGGACGCTCCTTCTGCGCGGCGGGACCCCTCAACACCGGAGCCGTTTTATTATTGGCCATCTGTAAAATAACATACAAATGCTAGCGAGTTATATTCTTTTTGGGGGGTTATTATATTCTGTGATATTTAAACGTATCAATATGAATCATATTTAATCATTATGCAACATAAATGATGTAGTAAAGACCAGTCACACGTACCGTGAACCGCTGACCGCCTGTTGTTTCACAGTATCCCGTTTGATTCCTCATATTCTGAACGTTCAGATACTTAATTTATTCATCTGAGTGCGTCCTTTACAAGTTTCCATTCGTTGTTTCACAACAAAAAAAATCCGACTTCACCTGGTTATAAAGGATGAGATGTTTTCCTCACATGAAGTGATTTCTCTTTTTGCTCTTTAAAGAGTTGGCGATCCAGTTGTGTAGAAGTGAAATTAGATTTCCGTTTTTACGTAGATGTGAAAAGTCCTTGAATTAAACCCTATGCGAGGTGTTCGTTTAATTTGCGTTGTTTTTAAACTCGTAAAGTTTCTGTAAGAAAACTCTGCATGCAAAGATCGTATTGTTAAAAAAGCTTTTTTATATTCATCCTTCGGTTGTTGTTGCATTATGTCCTCATCTTTTTTGTTCTCCGTTACAGTACCACCCACTTGTCATTGCTCTAAGGAATAGAGATCACGGGCGCTGTTGTGGTTACGGTTAGTGAGATTGATCATGAGATAGCGCCACCCATCGGTTAACATTTACATCTGCAACAGGCTGCGTGTGGTTTACACAATGCACTGAATGCAAAGTTTTTAGATTAATGCATTTTAGTGAACGTGAAAAGAAATTTGACGTGACATTTAAGTCTTTTTTGTTTTTGCATGGGGGAGAGCAGAGACGAAAGTCAATTTTTTCATAAAATCTAATTTTAAAAGATAATGTTTTAGCAGAAATATTTTGCTGTGGTAACTAACTCACAAGAGTGGTCAATCAAAATCAGCTAATATTTTGTATCAATGTATAACAACTTCAAAATAATTTCACTTTAAACAAAAGTAAGACAACAATATTTGTTAGATTTACTGACTTAATCTTGTTATTAATTTTAAATATATCTGACTTATGACCTTGTTAATGTTAACTGAAGACATAGCTTGTCCTTTATTTTTGCAGAAATTATTAAACAGCATATTTATTTAAAATTTTACTTCCATTAAATGTTTCAAAAGCAATCCAGCAATGCAAAATGCTAAAAAAATGTATTATTATTGGCAATATGCATTAATCTTATAAAACATATGAGTCAGAACACTGAAAACTCAAAGTGAAAAATAATGCATGGCTTAATCCAAAAATAAACAAAAAGTGCTCAGGGGTAGCTCAAATATTTAGTCGGTGCTCTTTGGGTAAGGGATTCACCAGAAACAACAACAGAAATCAGTCCAAGGCACTCGAAAAATTTTAAAGATTGTAAAAAGCCTTTATTCACATGGCTATATTATATAAAAACCTACGCGTTTCGGCAAAAAAATGCCTTCATCAGGGTAACAGTGATCAGGTGCGTCTAGAGTCTCTTTTAAGTACTACGGTCACATGACTCAATTAAATATCTCAACTACACTCAAATAATGTAACAAACATGGTCAACCATCATCAATATGAATTCAGAACTGACAGAGGGGAACAAATATACGCATATGTACAAACACAGACATATACATGCATATATATATTAGCAAAAATATACATATAGAAAATAAACCAAAATATACACAAAAAATATACATACTGTATATTAGCTTAAACATGGCACGTACATATATATATACATCCATACAAACACATATATATATACACATATGCACTTACATAAACATACACATACGTGCACACATAAGAATGCATATACAAACACACACACACACACATCAATAATAAATAATGGAAATCTGTAGAATATCTATAGAAAAACTGTTTTACAAAAAAGAAGAAAAGTCTAATTCGCCATTTAAACCTAGAAATCTTGTAGCTTTTAATGTATAGATCCAAAAAGTCTCTCTTTGTTTTAATCTTTTTATCCTGTCTTCTCCTCTTGTAGAATTATGAATATGTTCAATACCAACAATTGTTAATGAACTGGGATTGCCGTGACCATAATTTTTATAATGTAAGGCCATCGGTTATTATGGATTGCAGGTACATATTGTGTTTTTATGCTCCGCTAATCTCAATTTTAACTTTCTCTTAGTCATTCCATATAGAAATATCCGCATGGACATTCTAGTCGATATACAACAAATGTGGTATTGCAATTAATAAGTGAATTGATCTTAAATTTACGACCTGATGATGGATCTCTAAACATGTTCGTCTTAATTATGTCATCACAATCACACATCACAAAACTACATCTGTAGTTTCCAGTTGTTTGACTTAACCAGGTATTAGTCTTCTTAGTGGAGAGATGACTTCTCACAAGTTTATCTTGAATAGTTGGAGCTTTTCGGAATGGGGGGATACAGGTAAAACTTTCACTGAGATGGGGATCACTCATTGGATATTCCAATTATTTTTTACAATTCTCTTGATTCTGTTTGCATCTGTTCTATATTGTGTGACAAAATAAACAGAACTTTCTGACTGATTCGATTTAGGTCTTTGTGTTAACAGTTCATCTCTGCTGCTATTTTTAGCTTTATTATAAGATTTATAAATTACTCTGTTTTATAGCCACGTTGTTTAAATCTGTGAATCATATCTTGTGATTTAATTTCAAAATCTTCTTATTTATCACAAATTCTTTTCAACCTCTGAAATTGTCCAAAAGGGATATTTTCGATCAACCATGGGGGATGGAAACTATCTGCTCTAAGGATGGTATTTCTGTCAGTTTCTTTTCTAAAGATAGTGGTATGTAATTTACCTGTATTATCTTTAAAAATGTTTAAATCCAAAAAATTGATTTGTGTAAATGAAAGATCCAAACTGAATCTCAAATTTGCATTAGTAACATTTAGAAAAGCATGAAAGTCCCTCAAATCTGCCTCTGATCCGGACCATATCAAGATGACATCATCTGTGTACCCCACCACACAACACTGCTCAAATATGGATTTGAATCGGAATATACAAATCTCTCTTCCCATAATCCCAGAAATAAATTTGCATAATTTGGGGCAAAGCAAGGTCCCATAGCTGTTCCCTTAATTTGTTTATAAAATTGATCTTGAAATTAGAAAACATTGTTTGTCAATGTCTATTCAGCCAGCTATAAAATAAAACAAATTGGTAATTTTTCTGACTGTGGTCTCTTTTCTAGATAGTATAACAATGCTTCTAGACCTTCTCCATGATCTGTATTTGTATATAATGATTCAACATCCATGGTTGCTAATATATAGGTTTCAGCACATTGCATTTTTTCTATAGCGTTTAAAACCTGAGTTGTGTCCTGAATATAAGAGGGCAGATCTTTTACAATCGGTTTTATAAAATAATCCACAAATTTTGAGGCAGGTTCTGTGATTGATTCATTCCCACTAATTATGGGTCTGCCAGGTGGAGTTTCTAAACTTTTATGTATTTTAGGCAGCATATAAAAAGTAGGAATTCTAGGTTCTTTTGTCAACAAAAAATCAAACTCATTCTGTGTAATCCATTCTTCGGTTTTTGCATATGTAAATATTTTCATCAGTTCAGTTTTTGTCTTTTCTGTCGGATCAAATTTCAAAGGTTAATAATACTCACAGTTCTGTAGTTGTCATAAGGCTTCTTTGATGTACTCATCTCTGCCCCATACCACAACAGCACCACCTTCGTCCGGTCTTTTAATAACAAGATTGTCATTATTCGATAACCAGTCCAAAGCCTTATATAATGCATGGCTATTAGCAGTGGGACATAAATAACAGTGTGACTTTAGTTCCCACAGGAACTCTTGCCATTTAAACCTGATTTACTTTTAAACCGAAAAACCCAGAGATTTCAAACTTAAGGATATGTTGCTCTAAATATCCTGTAGATTGATCATTGGTGTGACTCATGAAAAGAGAAACACAACTTGTAATAAGGAAAAAAGAACTACTACAATTTCTGCACTTAAAAACTGAAATCTGGAGCTACCTGCAGGACACAATTCCAAAATCACACAATATTTGACAACTCCATCAAGGGTTGCATGCTGAATGTGCTGCTGTTATAGCCTGAAAATCAAATGTTGTCAAGGCTTCAAGAAAATGGCTTTGTCCCACGTTACTTTCGTCCCCGCTCTCCACTAATAATAATAATTGTAAATAATTTTGAGATAAAATGCACTCTTAAAGGGATAGTTTACCCAAACTACTTTTTTCCCTCACCATTTACTTATATTTAAGTACTTCTAAATGTTAAGAATTACTTTTTTCTGTTAAACACAAAACAAGATATTGTGAAGAATGTTTGGGAAAAGCAGCCATTGACATCATCAATAGTAGCAAAGAATTTGGAAACCCATACTGTTTTTCCCTAATATCCAGTACAATTTCCTTTGTGTTTAACAGAAGACAGAAACTCAAACATGTTTGAAATAAAATGGGTGTCAGCATGATGCAAGTCCTTTTGAACACAAAAAAACAAACAAACAAACAAACAAACTAAAAAGCCAAAACTCTGGGAGATCTGATAAACCACAACTCTTGATTGCAGATCAAGAGTGTCATAAAATAATCATGAAATAATAATTGAATTGTAAATTTTCTTACCCCAGCGACACGGTTGCTCAGTAGTTAACACTGTCGCCTCACAGCAAGAAGGTTGCTGGTTCAAGTCCTGGCTGGGTCAGTTGGCATTGCTGTGTGGAGTTTGCATGTTCTACCCATGTGCCTGTGGGTTTCATCTGGGTGCTCATGTTGCCCCCATAGTCCAAAGACATGCACTGTAAGTAAATTGAATAAACTAATTTGGCCGTAGTGTGTGTGTGTGTGTGTGTGTGTGTGTGTGTGTGTGTGTGTGTGTGAGAGAGAGAGAGAGAGAATGAGAGTGTATGGGTGTTTCCCAGTGCTGGGTTGCAGCTAAAAGGGCATCCGCTGTGTAAAACAAATGTTGGAAAAGTTGGCGTTTCATTCCGCTGTGGCAACCGCTGTGTACATTTTCTCACCCCAGCGACACGGTTGCTCAGTGGTTAGCACTGTCGCCTCACAGCAAGAAAGTTGCTGGTTCAAGTCCCGGCTGGGTCAGTTGGCATTGCTGTGTGGGGTTTGCATGTTCTCCCCATGTTCCCGTGGGTTTCCTCCGGGTGCTCCGGTTGCCCTCACAGTCCAAAGACATGCACTGTAAGTAAATTGAATAAACTAAATTGGCCGTAGTGTATGTGTGTGAATGAGAGTGTACGGGTGTTTTCCAGTACTGGGTTGCAGCTGAAAGGGCATCATCTATGTAAAACGTATGCTGGATAAGTTGACGGTTCATTCCGTTGTGGTGACCCCTGAAGAGACTAAGCCGAAGAAAAATGAATGAATGAATGAATGCATTTTCTCACCCCTGAGACTAAGCACTTGAGTTAAATGTGCACTAAAACCCCAATCATTCAAGGGACTTATTATGGACAGAAAATGTAGTTTTTTTAACTTGCATTTAGCACTCAATTACAGTCAAATTAGAACACTATGAAATTTATATTTTTCAGGACATAAAAAAATATCTGATAGTTGGCAGGTTTTGAAATTTTGAAAAGTAAAACCTCAGATGAACAACACAGCATTAAAAAAGTCAGGCAATGGCAATCAAATGCCTGAACTGATCATCAGCAGAAGTTGGTCTGAAGCTTCAGGTGTGTGTGAACACAATGCCCATCTCACAGCTGAAGCTCAGCCAAAACTGGGCCATGCAACAAAACAATGATCACCAGCAATTGTACAACAGAATAGCTGTAAATGAAAAAAAAAAATCAAGGTGTTGTAATATTCCAGTCAAAGTCCAGACCTTATCCTGACTGAAATGCTGTGCAAAAAAAACACTGACAGTGTGCTACAGAAAATGATTACTTTAACTAATTACTGCTAAAATGGATCTAGAGGCATCTATCTAAATCAAGGTGTCCTAAGTTTGTCACCCATGTCTTTTCTGTTGGCTTTATTTTTGATGAATAAAGAATAACAGTGTGAAATGTCATGTGATGTTGTTCATCTGAGGTTTTATCTTTCAGACCTGTCAAGGACCATGTCGTTTTTTTATTTTATTACAGAACACCATAAAATTGAATGTGATGTCCTATTTTTTTACATTACTGCATATCTAACCTCCCTAATGGCCAATGTGCAATTTGCACTCTTGCTAATGGCCCAGAGGAGGTTCAAGACAGTCTGGAGAAGATAATAATGTATGCTAACTCACATGGGAGTTGACACTGATTGTTTACAACAGCAAGGTAGAATGCATCTGGTTTATTGTTCATGATAATCAATCTTGAGCTTATCATGGATGCAGCAACCAAACATCAGTTCAAATATTTTGACACCAAGTTTGTGTATTAAGCCAATGTTCAGATTCTTGCATATGGCTTATCTTGGTTCCTATAGGACCTCAACATGTAGTAGCCTAAATATTAATTTATGTTTACAATGTGGAAAATATTTGTCAGCAACTTTTTTTGTATTGACAATTTTGCTATTGGGCAACATGGTGGTGCAGTGGTTAGCGCTGTCACCACACAATAAGAAATCAAATCACTTTTATTGTCACATCATCAGCAGCACGTGTGCTATGATGAGTGAAAAGCTTAGGTGCTGGCTCCAGACAGTGGAAAATACAACAACAGTGCAAAAAACAGACAGTGCAAATACGACAGTGCAAAATACAGACAGTGCAAAAAAAAAAAAAAAAAA
>CAIGQZ010035027.1:17590448-17607024 GCA_903798205.1 Danio tinwini
ACTAATTGTTTTGAGAAATGCATTAACTGTTGTGCAAATGTAAATAGTGTTGTGAGAAATGCACCAAAGCCACTGAGAAAAACTGTAAATTCAACACATATAAATTACTTGCAACAATTTTGCAGGTATAATTTTTTTTCTGTGATATTGTATAGAATCCTATAAAAAAAATATTACAGTCGCTTTGGTACATTTTTTTAGGATTAATCAGAATTGGAATTAAAAAAACTACCTACACAAATTTCACATCATTGTGTCACATAATGTGCACAAAAGCTGTTTTTTCATTTATTTGAACAAGTTGGAAATGCTTTGGTACATCCATGCACATGATTATGTACAATTCTCTGATGTTTTCTACATTATCAATTGCTTATTGCATGTTGATTAAAATGTATTATAACAGGTCTTCCACAACATTGAGGCAATAGTTCATAGCATAAGTCTTGTCATGCAAAATGGTTGAACAAGTTGTCATAACGGCAACACGGTGGCTCAGTGGTTAGCACTGTCACCTCACAGCAAGAAGGTTGCTGATTTGAGTCTCGGCTGGGTCAGTTGGCATTTCTGTGTGGAGTTTGCATGTTCTCCCTGTGTTGGCGTGGGTTTCCTCCAGGTGCTCTGGTTTCCCCCACAGTCCGAAGAATGTGGTGAAGGTGAATTGAATAAACTAAATTGGCCGTAGTGTATGTTCGTGAATGAGTGTGTATGGGTGTTTCCCAGAACTGGGTTGCAGCTGGAAGGGCATCTGCTATGCAAAACATATGCTGGATAAGTTGGCAGTTCATTCCGCTGTGGCGACCCCTGATGAATAAAGCGACTTAACTGAAGAAAAAAAAAAAGAATGAAGTTATAATATGTCAAGCATATTTCTATACATTCCTGTTAGACTTTTGTTTCTAAATCTGTCTTGAATTGATACATTTCTTCCAGGTGATGAATCTTGGGTTTCTCTAATAAAGGTGCACATATATATGTATATATATATAGCCAGAGCACAACACAATGTCTGACAATGGATGAACAAGACTTGTAATGTTGATGAGAATTTGGGGCCCAACAGACAGGAAAGCTAGTAGGTGTAAGAAGGCTGCACTGTAATTTCTACAGCACTGCATGTACAGTTTACCCTAAGGAGATTGTTCACAGCTTTTTTTGTGCGATGCAGTGCTGTCTTTTCTTTTCTGCATCACAATGACATGATATGTCAACAAATGACAGTACAAACAGAAAAAGTGTAGATGTGAATCTTGTCCAGTTTTCTGCAATCAAACTGCCACATACACTAAGATGTATTCTACAGTTTCCGTTTACAGTTACAGCATCCCTCCAGAGTACACAGCGATATTGATAATATGACTAAGCAATTCGACTGTCTTATCCATATGGTCATTGGCCCAAGGATTCAGAGCAAGAGACATACTTTAATTGGCAGGTAATCCATGGTGTTTTGCTATTTTTAAGAGTTGCTGAGAAATGCACTTACTGTTTTGCAAATTTCAAGGATGATTCGAGAAATGTACCAAAGCAATTGAGAAAAATTGTAATTTAAAAGAGAGATCTGTAAGGACTGTACTCATTTATGCTGGACACATAGATAGATCGATAGATAAACAGACACACAGACAGATAGATACAATGCATCCAGAAAGTATTCATAGCGCTTAATTTTTCCATAATTTTTTATGTTACAGCCTTATACTAAAATGGATTAACTTGATTTATTTCCTCAAAATTCCACACACAATACCCCATAATGACAACGTAAATTTTTTTTTTTTGAAATTGTTGCAAATTTATTAAAAACAAAAAACCTGAAAAATCACATGTATATAAGTATTCACAGCCTTTGCCGTGAAGCACTAAATTGAGCTCAGGTACATTCTGTTTCCACTGATCATTCTTGAGATGTTTCAGCAGCTTCATTGGAGTTCACCTGTGTTAAATTCAGTTGATTGGACATGATTTGAAGGCATACACCTGTCTATATAAGGTCCCAGGGTTGAGAGTGCATGTCAATGCACAAACCAAGCATGAAGACAAAGGAATTTTTTGTAGACCTCAGAGACAGGATTGTCTCGAGGCACAAGGCTGGGGAAGGTTACAGAAACATTTCTGCTGCTCTGAAAGTTCCAATGAGCACAGTGGCCTCCATCACCCGTAAGTGGAAGATGTTTGGAACCACCAGGACTCTTTTTTAGAGCTGGCCAGCCATCTAAGCTGAGTGATTGGGGAAGAAAGGCCTTAGTCAGGGAGATGATCAATAACCCGATGGTCAATCTGTCTGTGCTCCAGCGTTCTTCTGTGGAGAGAGGAGAAACTTACAGAAGGACAACCATCTGTGCAGCAATCCACCAACCAGGCCTGTATGGTAGAGTGGCCAGACGGAAGCCTCTCCTTTGTAAAGGGGCACATACCAGCTCGCCTGGAATTTGCCAAAAGGCATCTGAAACTAAATTCTCTAGTCTGATGAGACAAAAATTTAACTCTTTGGAGTGAATGCCAGGCGTTACGTTTGGAGAAAACCAGGCACCACTCATCACCAGGCTAATACCATCCCTACAGTGAAGCATGGTAATGGCAGCATCATGTTGTGAGGATGTTTTTCAGCAGCAGGAACTGGACTAGTCAGGATAGAGGGAAAGATAAATGCAGCAATGTACAGAGACATCCTGAATGAAAACCTGCTTCAGAGTGCTCTTGACCTCAGACTGGGACGATGGTTAATCTTCCAGCAGGACAGTGACCCAAAGCACACCCCCAAAATATCAATGGAGTGGCTTCACAACAACTTGGTGAATGTGCTGAGTGGCCCAGCCAGAGCCCAGACGTAAATCCTATTGAACATCTCTGAAGAGATCTGAAAAATGGCTGTACACCGTCGCTTCCCATCCAACCTGATAGAGCTTGAGAGCTACTGCAAGAGGAATGGGCAAAAATTCCCAAAGACAGGTGTGCCAAGCTTGTGGCTTCATATTCAAAAAGACTTGAGGCTGTAATTGCTGCCAAAGGTGCATCAACAAAGTATTGAGCAAAGGACGTGAATTCTTATGTACATGTGATTTTTTAAATTTGCAACAATTTCAAAAAAATTTTTTTCACATTGTCGAATTGTAGAATATTGAGGAAATAAATTAAATTAATTTTGGAATAAGGCTGTAACATAAAAAAAATGTAGAAAAAGTGAAGCGATATGATTACTTTCCGAATGCACTGAAGATAGATAGATAGATAGATAGACATACAGACAGACAGACAGACAGACAGACAGACAGACAGACAGACAGATAGATAGATAGATAGATAGATAGATAGATAGATAAGCTATATATATAAAAGTGCTTAATTTTTTCGTTGTTCCAGTGCTTGAAATTGTTTTCCTAGAATTACAAATGATGCATTTAACTAAAACATATTTTTTGTTTTATCCTGTAAACTACTGATGTTATATATGGTAATTTTTCTCTGTACACAGTCCTAGTTTTTACTGCAATTACAATGCGTTACAACGGGCACAAGAGGGCGCACGTGCTCAATTTTCACATTAATAACACCTCTTATTACAGAAGTTATGGCACAAAGAGTGAAACATAATATAACTTCTTTTTCCAATATTCTTTTCATCAGTGACTGAATAATTAAGTCATCCATTTCCACTGGTGTTAGCATGCAATACTATTTTCTGTTTTATGGTGTGTAGTGTTATTTTTTCGTTTATTTTGTGAAGGCAAAAGTTCAACGTCCATAAAAAGTTCACTTTAAGTACTCTCAAACTCAAATAAACCCCTGTGGAACTCAAAACTATTTGAAAACAAAGTAGTAACCAAATCAAACTGCGTTAGTCAAGACGCTCAAGAACACAAGTCGCGTTTGCCCAGTAACCATAGCAACAGTACGTAGTTCGAGCTGTTTCCGTCACCTTCAGACATACGTCAACAAAAACGTCCTGCTGTTATTATCACTTTATTCACCACAAAACTAAAGCATTTTTTCATTCCTTCGATACTTTAAGCGCATAGCGCACTGCACAAAAATACATCTTCGCATACGCAAAACTGCAAATTACTAACAGAAATCCCTCAAATAAAGGGTCGACCCCCCTGAAGGTCACCGAAAAATTGGCGGAAAATTTGCTAACTGTTTTAGTACACAGTACTCGAGCTGTTCCCCTCCAGCATATCCCTCAGTCCATTCCCCGCAGCAGATGCCGTGCCGGTCGCCATGATGATGTCGGTTTTTGCCTGCAGCAGCAGCAGCGAGCAGTGAGAGAGAGACACGCACGGTGACCGGGAGCAGCGGCGGTGGTGGCAGAGAGTCCTCCGCGCACCGACATGACCGAGGAGGACCCACATATACAGCCCCCTCGCCTCGACAAGTGCATAACAGTTTCCGAAAGCAAGACTTGCTACCTCCGCCAGCGTTTTGTATCCACGAAGAGAGGAATTTAGAGGAAAAAAACAGCTTGCTAAGGCTTTCGCAGTCCTGCCAGAGGAGGGGCATATGGGGCTTTGTAGCAATGCAGATCCCGTGCTGCTGATGCGCTTTTGTTACTGCATAATGGATAACCACAGATATCACCATATCTCAGGGGATTGCTTTAAACTTCTTCGGTGACTTCTTTTGTGCAAAGTATCCTTCAACGGAGACGCTGCAGTCGGGAACACATAAGCCTAGGTTATATACGTCAAATCCACCGGCCAGGGCAGGGTCGATGGCTGTAAGTTCTCTGCACCTACGGACTGCGAATTCATGATGTTGTGGATTGATATATGAAGGAATCCTTGCGAGAGGGACCATGATTGACCCCTTATCATTTTGAGTCATTAAGCTTTTTTGGAAAGAGCAAACACTGAGCATACTGTGAGGCATCAGCACCATTTGAAACCATGTCTGTGGAGGTGCGTTTAAAGAAGCTGGAGAAACTGATTATGGATGGCCCGTCTCAATCCAACGGCCAGTGCTTCAGCATGGAGACCTTGTTGGATATCTTAGTTTGCCTGTACGACGAGTGCAGCAGTTCTCCCATCAGAAGAGAGAAAAACGTCCTGGAGTTTCTAGACTGGGGTAAGACGCACATTTCATGCATTGCACGGCTTGTCTTTTCACGCGTCCCAAACGTCAGTTGTTTAGTTATTCACTGACATATGCGAGAGGCAAACAAACTATTGTTTTATTGTCTGACGTTAGCCAGCTGCTTTCAGACAAAAGTTGCTGCACGTAGAACTCATTGAGTTGTTTTTCGAGGGGGGAAAGAAATGAAGATGACATCATCGCTGGACTGGTTTGTGCATGAATGTGGAATGTGAAGCTCACCTTTATGAGTCCTACTCCTGAAACAAGGTGGATACACTGCAGCGGGCCTTCGTTTTGACATATCTGAAGAAATCATTTATTTATGGCTTCAGAATAGCATGAAAGAATAGTGTTCTGACGTATTATTACTGTATCATATCCGTGTCCATGTTTATTTTGGTGTTTAAAAAATATGTTCACTTAGTAAGGTTTAGGATAACTGAATAATAGAAAACAATAAGTATTTTAGAAAAGGCTGTTTTATTCTTCATGATGCTGATCTGTCGTTCATGGGCGCCGGCATTTTGGGGTCACATGACCAGCCTTGTCATGCAATTGAATATTAATGTTTACTTGAAATACCGGTTTCAATCATGGGTAAAGCCATTCTACTAAGTTTATTTAAGCTCAATATATTTAAGTAAAACAAGAACTACAACAACAAAAAAACATACTAGGCTATGTACAATCTACAAACCCAGCATAGTCTCTTTCCTTTTGTCACTTATGCTCCTTTAAACCTTTTATTAGCATTTTTGAATATCTTAAAGTGAGTAACATGATTTCTTTAGTGGTTAGCTCTGTTGTCTCACAGCAAGAAGTTCTCCCGGCTGGGCCAGTTGTCATTCCTGTGTGGAGTTTGCATGTTCTCCCCATGTTTACATGGATTTCCTCCGGGTGCTAACCCCGAGTCCAAACACATGCTAAGGGTGAATTGAATAAACTAAATTGGCTGTAGTGTATGAGTGTGTAACCCAGTTTCCCAGTACTAGGTTGCAGCTAGAAGGGCATTCACTGTGTAAAACATATGCTAGATCAGTTGGCGGTTCATTCCGCTGTGACAACCCCTGATGAAAAAAAAAGACTACGCTGAAGGAAAATGAATGAATGAATATCTTAAAGCAAGGGTGCCCAAACTCAGTCCTGGAAGGCAACTTTCTTCAACACACCTGCATAGAAGTTTCAGGTATACCTGGAAATAGCTTGATTAGCTGTTTCAGATGTGTTTAATTGGGGTTAAATCTAAAATATGGAGGACACCGACCCTCTAGGACAGAGTTTGGGCACCCCTGTCTTAAAATATCCTAAAGTGGTTTTATATAACTTTAAAGTACCACATATTTGGAAATGAAATGCGCTATATAAACTTCCATTATCTGACATAGCCCTGAGTAACAGTAAGTAACTCTTATAGGATTTTTCTGGTATTTATTATACTTAATAGCATTTCATAAATGTAATCTGGACGTACTACTTTCGGCATGCTACCAGTTATGTTGCTTCACTGCTTTTCACAAATCCTCTCCTGTGTGGTCATGGCATATTAAAGTACCTATTCTCATATATACACACTTCTGATTGTGGCTGGAAGTAATAGGTTGTATTTTTTGTTCATAGTCCTTAAGAATACAATCAATTCAGACATTCTTCTTATGTCACATTCTGTGTTATGTTCTGTATATATAGTAGGGTATTATGCCTGAATTTGCATACAGCCCTGGTATATTTTTACCAGTATGAACTTTAGGCATCCATACCAGCATATCAATATCATGTTTAAAAACACTGGTACTCTTAGACCAAGATGCTAAATGTAAACAAAACCCTACTTTAAATGAAACAGACAACCTTTAATAGAGCCAGAGTTCACCATTGCATCTGTGAATGATCTAATTGCTAGTTTAAAATGGAGCAGAACTGGCCTTCTGTCTCTAGAAAAAAAAAGTTTGGCTCTACTAATTGTCATATTACGTAACTTTCTGAGAAATGAATAGAATGCAACAAACTGCATGGGTTTAGATTTACCGGCACATCATCTGAATGCAGTGGCAATTCACAGCTAAGTCCCTGCGTGGTGTTGGGGTTTTGTTTACATTGCTCTGTCCTTCAATTTCAATGAAAATCGAACATGCCTTTACCCTATTAACTGCTACCCTACTTTTCGAGATCAAACTTGAAAATTAGATTTGGTTTATGCATATTATATATAGTCAAAATAAGGTCAGGGTTGGATGCATTTAATATGATGCATTAAGTATGTAGTGAATAACATCTAACCTGTTGGAAGATGACAGTTAAGGGGATAAGGGATTAAGAATGGCCACAATATGACTATTTCACTGTTGTTGTACATAGGTCAGAACGTATAGATAGAGATATTGTGCGTCATTGTGCATGTGTGCTTATGCGAAAAAATTGTAAGTGCCCTTTTCCTGTAGGGAGTCTCAGTAGGGCAGCGTCAGGAAACTCTGCTGAGCCGCTGGACACATGATGTCATATGGGGAAACGGCTGCGTATTGTGTTTGTCCCTTTTGTAGACCTGCCTATTTAAAGAGCGACTGGATAGGTCACTCACTCATGAGCTCATTAGCACACACTCACTCATTCATTCATTCACATTATAATGTACACCGCTGTCGTTGGCACACAAACCAAAGTCACAGTTTATTGTAACCAAGGTCAAAATTAGCTTCTCAGGGGACTCTGTGTCTTGCTTCTTAATGACACACTAACACATTTTTACTGCCTCCATTTTTCTCTCTCTCTAAAATCCACTTCAGCATAGCTTTGTAAAGCTAAAGGCAGTCAGGAGACGAATTTGGCCGATTGCTCTGGTTTTCCTCAACGTCTGACGGCACTTCATAAACACAATTTCAGTGCACGCATCAGCCAGTTATGATGGTTTAGGTAGATCAGTGATGAGGATTCCACATTCAGCATTGACGGATCGTAATTGGAGCCTTGAGGCCTTCACAATGTACTACAACATAATGAGTATCACATGTATGTTGGGACAAGGCTGCAAAGCTACAATTATATGTGAAACCCCCTGGAATGTCCCAGTCCTCCAGAGAAATGCATGCATAACCTTGTGAGACGCATAATGAATGATTCATATGCATTTCCTTGGCTTTCATTGCCAACCAAGTCTAGACCAGTGACCCAGAGCCATATTGTATTGTACTGATTATTTTTTCATTGTAAAAAAACAAATGAATTCATGCAGACTCCCTGGGCTTTCACTGAAATAGATCTAGGGCCAATTGGCAAAGATGCGTACATACTTGAGCTATTCATTCGCTTTCCCTTGACTGACCCTTTAGAAGACAGCTTGGAGGCAGCTTGTGGAAGAGTTTGACGGGGTTTCCCACATGATACATTCATTAAATCACGCAGTAGGTTAAACTGGTATTCCCTCGCTATGTTCCAGAACCTACAACATTTAGGGTTGTTTACACAATAGTGTTAATGGAAAACCTTTTATGCATTTTGGTTGATCGTTTTCATGGCAAAAGCATTTGGAAAACCTTTTTGGAAAACCTTACATAAAGTACTCTTTAGTTGTTGTACAGTACATGTTGCTGTGGTAATATAGTATTTGCTTAGTTTTCTTGGTTTGTGATGTAAACACATGGTATGTGAATAATATGAATAGTTTAGATGCAAAATCCTCAACAATTTTCTTCCATTTTTCTCAGCCTCCTAAATTTTCGTTCAGTTATTTCACTTTAAAGGCAATGCAAAGGACCTATTCTTTGCCATAAAAGTTTATTCACTGAACATACACACAGGAGCTTGCGAAAAATGCTCATTTTAGAAAAAAATTTCATATGGCATTTAGAAGTTTTTGCATCTGAACTCTTCATATGCTAAATTTGTAGCATGAAATGTGGCCCTGGACCACAAAACCAGCCTTATTTTTCATATTTTTCAATAATGGGTGCTTTCACACCTGCCTTAGTTTGGTTGAATCGCAGTAGAGCTTGTTTTCCCTTTTAGTGCGGTACGTTTGGGCAGGTGTGAATGTAGCAACCACACTCAAGTGTGCACCAAAAGCTAAATAAAAAGGGTACTGAGAACTCCTCGAAGAGGTGGTCTCAGTATGCTTTCAGACGAACCTTGGAGCGATTCGTTTGTAGTGAGAACATGATTCTAACTAAAGCAAATCCAACCGCAAAAAGTACTGCGCCTTTTTGGACTAATCCAACTGCCGTAGTCCGATGCACTGTGCATTATAGAATCTGAAGGAAAAATATTTGTTGACAGTGCTTTACCAACATTTTAAACAGAGAGAGAGAGAGGGAAAAACATTACCTGATAGATTGTTGGTAATATTTCTGGAAGATGAGCATGTTGCAGTTTAGCTAAGTAAATTCACGCCTCCTGAGGTGATTTGCGATGCTCCTTCGCTGTTTGCAATGCATTAAAACGTTGTTTTCCAGCTGCAGCCGCGCTTCTTTCTCAAAATGTTTAGTTTGTCTTAAGTGATTTAGACAAACTATATAGTATAGTATGACCAGGGATACAATCAGCCAGCGCAGTCATCCCTCCATAGTGAAAGTAGACGATTTGTGTTTGCCGGTTTGTTTACTTGCGGGAGTTCCATTGGCATTTTCCCGCACATTAATTCTGATCAATCGAAAAGCAGTTTAGGAAATACGTTCAATAAAATCTTGAGTGATGTGGATTTTGTCACATGACTGCATTTTGTTTTTTTTCAACTGGTTCGGACCAAAGCAATCAGTGCTGTGTGAAAAGGACCCAAAGACGGTAGAAAAATGCTACAATGTATCATGTTGCCCTTGGTTTGGACCAAATAAACTGAACCACAGATGTGAAAGCACTCAAAGACATTTTGTAAAGTGTCCTTTATAAAATATTAAAAAAATTATATTGGTGTCAGTAATACGCATTACTAATGAACTTAATTTGGAATTATTTAAAGGCAATTTTCTCAGTGTTTTGATTTTTTTTTACCCTCAGATACCAGATTTTCAAATAGTTGTATGTCGAAAACTTAATTATTTAGCTTTCAGATGATATATAAACGCAAAGTTTCCAAAAATGTAATCACATGACTGGTTTTGTGGTCCATTACCACATATTTGCAGTATTGTTGTATATTATTCATTCATTCACTTATCCAGCACATGTTTTATGCAGCGGATGCCCTTCCAGCTGCAACCCATCTCCAGGAAACATCCATACACACTCATAGACTACGGACAATTTAACCTACCTAATTCACCTGTACTGCATGTCTTTGGACTGTGGGGGAAACCAGAGCACCCGGAGGAAACCCACGCGAACGCAGGGAGAACATGCAAACTCCACACAGAAACACCAACTGACCCAGCCGAGGTTTGAACCAGCGACCTTCTTGCTGTGAGGCGACAGCACTACCTACTGCGCCACTGCGTCGCCTGTCCTATATTATTATTTTTCTAATAGTATATTTAAAGGTGAAGTCATTGGACACGTGGCAATGTGACAGGATTTCACAGTCCATCCGCTGCATACTTGCATGTCCTGCTAAAATGCAAGGCATGCCAGACCCCTGAGCTGCTCCACACTGAGGTGTAAGAGCAATGCCAAACTCCCAAAATAAAGCCTCGGCACTGCTGAGATCTGGATGCATTGTTCTTCTTTGTCACTTGATGTTTCTCATGCTGAGGGCTTTGGCTTAGATCGCTCGGCTGTAATAGTATGGTTTAAAGCCAAAGAATTCACCTCTTCTCCCTCATCCGTCTCCATTCCCACTCTCCGTCAGCACACCCTCCAGCACAGTCAAACAGGAACATCTTATTTAGTGCTAACATTGAACACTCAGAAGCCCGCCCATGCCTGAAGCTGTAGTCTGTACACATACATATATGGGAAGAGGGTATGTTTTTGTCATTGTGTATGTATTTAGACACATGTTTAGGGTGTGTTTCACTAATACAGATCTGTCACTGGAGATAGACACGCACGGTAGCCAACACTGCAGTGCACTGGTGCTCTGAGACCCTCCATTGCACACTGTAGATGAAGGATTGTTGCACTCCGCTCAGGCTAAGGGCAGATTTGCATAGAAGTGCTGACTCAGTGCTCTGATGTGCAGTGTGAAGGGGCTTGTGAGACGGCTGTTTGATGCCCACGCTCTGTCGTCACGCTCTCTGTCTTTTTCTCAATGTATCCTAGTTTTCAATTGGCAAGCATCTTAATCAGTCTGACAATTCCTGGTGCCAGCTTTGGCAGAGGAATATAACAGACACAGTCTTGGTTTCAATGAGAATTTTGAGATTTGAGAAAAGCACTGGTGACATTTGACCATGTTGCAAACAAAAGGGAAATGCTGCACAGTAATGCATATGTCTACTGTTTAAAGATTGAATATGAAGCATAATTCATTAACAATTATACAGTTGAGGTAAGAATTATTAGCCCATCTGTTGAATTTAAATTATAATTGTTTTTCCCACAATTTCTCTTTAATGAAGATTTTTTTTCAACACTTTTGGTAAACATAATAGTTTTAATAACTAATTTCTAATGACTGATTTCTGTTATCTTTGCCATAATGGTAGTAAATAATATTTCGCTAGATATTATTTTAAGATACTAGTATAAATGAGCAATTTAAAGGTTACTAGGTTATTTAATCAGGGGTGCGTTTCCTAAACATCGACATAACTCGCGGCTGAAATATTATAGTACGATTCATCTTTTGGGAACAGAACGAGGTAGTGACGAGTAATTCCCAAAACCGTAGTTGCTTTGTCGCAGATCCATCATTTCAACCACGTTAGTTATAACGTAAAATAACACTCTAAACGAGGTGGAGTAACTACTTCTTTAAAGAAAAAAAACATAATTTTTTGTGCAAATTATATTGTTTTACAAGCACATACAATTTAAAAAAAATCCAACATGCACTCGTTTTTTAGATTAATTGAAATATATGTAAACAACACATATAAGACCTATATATGTTTCCGTTACAAATATTATAGAGAATATTTTATATAAAATACTTAACTAACATGTATTCTAATCTCATATATAAATCATATAAATCGTTATTGGTTGTAGGCCTAATTTACAGTAGGGTATTTATTAAATGAAAAAAAATATCCTACTTAATAATAACAATAATAATAATATAAATAATACAAACAATAATAATCATAATAATAATTAACCAATCTAACCAACAAGCCCATGTGATATACAGATACATTTCTTAATAAATAGCCTACTATAAATTAAAACCATTAATGTATGCTATACTGTATTTTTTTTTGTTTTCACAAGCTTTGGAGACATAACGTAAATTCCGCTTTTAAATAATAGGTCACCTATAGCTTTCGTCATGAGCCACGGCTATGTTCAAAATGGCATAAACTGTTTTCAAATTTCAGTTGTGAAATAAAAAAATAAATCCACTATTTGTTTTATTTTTGTTCTATTCAGGAGTCATGTTGTGCACCCACTGACAGGTAAAATCTGCTGCTGACATTTTGTACAGTATTGCCAAAGCATGTTAGATATGTATAAAATATGTAAAGTATCAGCATCAACAAATTAAAAAAATATACAGCAAATGAGAAAAAAAATGACATAAAGGAAATCTAAAAAAGTGTAATAATTACAAGAATTTTTAAAATATTATTTAAATAAGACAAATGAGTAAATTAAGCATTTCTAATGGTGTACAAATATTTAGCAGCCAGTTTAGATGTAATTTTGTCCTCTCTGCGTAAATAGCAACGTTTATCTGAGTCGTTTACCAAATAATGAATTATATATTGTTTCTCTTGCTCTTGCTCTGTCAGCTGCGAACCCAATCGAAAGTAAACCAAGGTTAAAATAAAAATGATGACGGCTATAGGCCGGCTCACACTGTGCGATTTTTTTATTTATTTTTTTTTATAATCCTGAATGATTGTAGCATGTCAGACTCCATGAACATGGCTCTCATGTCACACTGGTAGATCTCAGCTGTCATAAAGTCAGACTGAAGGACAATGAAGACGTGCCAAACATGAAAGAAAACGTCCCTGGAGTTTGACGTCATCCACCCGTGACACTTTCACTATTCTGCATTCTGAAATGATTTACGCAGCAAATGTAAACAATCTGTAGTGGCAATTTTGCACACAGCGTGTCTCAATAATAAAACCAGGAAGAAAAAAAATGTTTTGACATTTCCCCGCTTAATTTGAATTGTCGAATGAACCGCGTCATCAAACTTGGAGCTCCTATTGGTTCTTGGATTGATGCTCATCGCAGCTATTGTCACAGTGCAGGAAAGTGTCTGAAATTTTCTGACACTGTCAGAACTTCATCGGAGGCAAAATCTAATTGCAACGGGCACTAAGCGGCTGTCAGTGAACATGTCAAACCAACAAACAAAGATGACAGATTTTAGCCTAGGATTTCAGGATTTTTTTAGGATTTCCCAAATCTGTCTCAGATGACAGAATTGTGGCTGAAATCTCACAGTGTTAGCAGGCTTTTAGAAAGTGAAACTAAAAGCCGAATCCCAGACATTTTCTGAGATTTAGAAACCCCGCATGGATGCATTTTTAAGTCCGAAAAAGGCTTTGGGTCTATGCAGGGCATGTGATTGTCTGTGGGAGTGTTGACCATTCTCGCACACACAACGAGAAGTAGGGAACGTTAAGGGCGAAAGAAGATTTTCCACTAGTTAATTGATCGCGGATGTTTGGCTATTAGGCAGATACAAATAAGTGTAAAAGGATGATAATAATAAAAAAATACTGTCACCAAATATACCTTTAATATACCTGGGCAGCCTGCCCAAGTAACGTCTATGTGTGGTAAGCATTGGATAGTATCTTAAATAATTAAATATTGCATTGTCATTTTTTTTCAATTTCGTTTCATTTTCAGCCCTAATTTGAACACACTTTTTTTGTGATTTAAATTATAGTGTCATCCCAACTGTATTATAATAGACTTCATCATACAGTGAATGCCTTTGCACTCTAAAGATGCATTTTTGTCAGCTTTCTCATTGCCAACACAACAATTATGATAAATACTGTTCAACCATTCCCTGGCTCATACAGTGAAAGACAAAGCAGATCATTTAGACTTTCCACATAGAGAGAAAAACATTAAGACATACAGATTTGGAACAACATGAGAGTTAGCGAGTAAATGATGACAGGATTTTCATTTTCGGGTGAACTGTCCATATAAATAAGGGATAGTTTAGTGATACACAAACCTCAGTGACAGTACAGATCAGCCAGTGTCCTCTATCATTGCTGACCGGCTATAATGCTGCATGCTCACAGTTAGCACTTGGCCTTACTCTGTGCTGCTGCTTCCTGATTTATGTGCCTGAAAACTTTGTGTGTGTGGGTATTTTTAGTGTATGCCCTTGAGCTTTGATGCAGTGGAACAGTAGACCATCCTATCAGAATTCTACCCCATGCACCACTAAGTCGTGACACAATGTGAACCAGAGATTTGACCTCAATGTTCAATAAAGACTAAAAATATGACTTCTAAAACTATTCCGACTGAATGAGCGACATTCACAAGTACAGTGAACATTAGCAGTATCTATGTTGATATTTTAGTCTAAATAAAGAACAAATGGTGCATAGATCTGTTTTCCTCTTGAAGTATTGTATAGTAAAGTGATTTTGCGGTGATTTGTGATTTTTGTTGGGTTTCTCCTTCAGTAGGCGTTTTGTATTATAGTTTCCAGTCCTCAAGGGTCACGGGAAGCTCTAAGTTGACTGAACAGAAAGATGAAACAGCCTCGAGTGACACAAAATGAGGAAATCCTGCGGTGTTGGAGTGATTTTTGTGTGTTGGTTGTCTTGGCTGACTCCGTAAATGCAAGGTGTCCTTAGCCGTTCTGCATGCTGCTGTTTTTGTTAGCCTCTCACATCACGTGTACGTCAGGCCACGTTTGAGCTGAATCTGCCTCTTGAGACTTCCAAATGACAAAAATACCCTCACACTTCAGTAACTATCACGCATGACCTATGGTTAATGAAGATTTTATGAGCTTTCCAAATGGTAAATGCCAAGTATTTTGAGATAATTACCCTGCATGCTAAAAATGCTGCACCCCTGAGATGAATAGTTAGGCTGAATTGCTGTAATAAATAGCAGCCTTGCTGTAAAAAATGTACACAGCTTAGTAAGGGTTTGTTAAGTGGAAAATGCACACAGTTAAACAGACATTTTATTAGATTGTTATCAGCCTCAGACAGGTGATAAGCATCATGGATGCTTATGGAATGATTATGTTGATAGTTTTGTTATAATGATTTAACCTTTTGAGATTCTCTGTTTTCACTGTCTGGGTTGATTAGCCTAGCAGATATTAGGCCTCTTGGACTGTACACTTAAAAAAATATTCCATATTTTCTGGTTTACTGGTGTTTTCTGTTTGTTTACGGTTGTGAAATGCATTATCAGAGTTTTATCTCTGCTCTGTCCACGTTTGATGTTGAAAATTCAACTCAATAATATAGAAGCTAAGTTTGTAAAATAACAGAAAATGGCAGCTTATTACCAGGTTTTTGTTACATAATTTACAACACCAACTAGGGCTGGGTTATCTGGCCTAAAATCAAAATCTCAATTAATTTTACCTCGATTACGATTAACGAAAGATTTTTAAATTTTTTGGCCTCATAGTTCACTGACAAGTTTTATACAGTAATTATGTTCACATATTACAATTGAGAGATGTTTTTAATGAAGGGTGCATTACTTGACTGTAAAATAATTGTAGGAAACACACACTATCTATGATTATTTATTAAACGTCATAATAAAAAATATACCATCTCAAGGCATCTCTGGATTAGCTTCCAATCTTCGTCAATGTAGTGCAAATGTGCGACGTGTAGTTAAATTTTTTTAAAAGGTGCGCAGGTATACGAGCTTGTGAAGGTTGCACCAGACCATACCTGTGCATTCAACGCAGAAGTATTAATCAGCCTTAACAGAATGGGGTCACGTGACTCCACACATGGTAGGGAAAGTAGTTGAAAAAGTTTACCTGAAAAAAAATAGATCGATTATAGGTTCTGAATGTCGATTTCGATTACTTTTTGATTTTCCCAGCCCTAACGCCAACCCAGGCAATATATTAGGACTGGGCAGATAAACAATATTATATTGAATTGCGATAAAATTTATGTCAATAATATTAATAATGATAAGCATAGGGCTGGACGATATGACAAAAATTTATATCACAATATATTTCTTAAATTCGGTCGATACAACATAATTCCGATATCGATATGGACAATATTAAAAAGACAGGAAAAAACTGCTAAGAATGCATACAATGGATGTCTGTACCTACAAATGACTACATCTGAATTTGTAAAGTCTATAATACCTCCAGGCTCATAACTTTTTTTATTTAGCCTTTACAAACAAGAAATGGGAAATAAACTATCAAATAAATAAAACTCTCAGACTTAGCTTTTATATATATATATATATATATATATAT
>CAIGQZ010035027.1:17607424-17639665 GCA_903798205.1 Danio tinwini
TTAATCTAGATTAATTTCGAAATTAATCTAGATTAAAATGGCTCATTTGAATTCTGCTGATGGCATTCAGAATATGTGTGCTACCCAAATAATACGTCTTTGAGAACGGGTTTCTCAAGCCAGGTGGCGCCTTAGACCAGGGGCTCATCTCCTTTTTCCAAAATGCATCACAAACTGCTTAAAAAAACTGTTCTACTATGATAATTGGTGATGAAAATAAGTGATGTTCAATAAGATCTACTTGTGTTTACTAACTGTTTATTCACTTAAACATTAATGTTGAAATGTAGGCCTACATGAGCTTGAAACAGTGATTTCATACTTTGATGTACGTACATACAGAAAATGCTGCTTCGCAAAGGCAAGTTCACAGAGCCCTGACAGTGTGTCAAGCATCAAGTATGTTTACATGGGCAACAATACTTTAATACGATTGTAATATGATTAAAACAATACTCTGATTAAGAGTCTACCAAGTAAACAGTGATTTTTGATTACCTTAATGGGACTAAAGTTATAACTGAACTAAACAGAAATGGAATTAAGATGTGGAGTATGCAGATATTAGTGGCATTACTGACAAACTATTACCGTCATGTAGGACTTTTCACCATATTTTCCGACAAGATCCACACAGGCGGCTGTCAGTAAAGGACCGCACATACACAGGCGTGCGAGCACACACAACCACACACACACACACACAGCGAAATGCGGAAGTTTTTTTTCTTCTCATTTGGCGTGCGTTATTAAGTTCCATAACACTCTCACCAGTCCTTACTCATTATTTGCGTCTAATACCCGAGTTTGTCACGAGGCACGAATGAAATGTTCGTGAGTTAAAATGAAACTGCCGAACTGCAGTTAAAGTCAGACATCCTGCTGATTTGATTCAGAAATGCACTATTTTGTCAGACGGCTTACCGGCCAGGTATACATTTGCGCTAAAATATCAAGGTGAAAGTCATCATAGCTTGCATAGTATAGACCCAGCTCCCAACCCAACTTTGAGAATAGATTATCGGCGATATTTTTTATTGCGCTATAAGAGTCTCGCGTTAACGGCCCACCACTAATTTAAATCCTGCATGGCGCCTCATAGCCGTCTGTGTTTGCTTCATTGCCTTTTCTTCTGACACCGCTGGTTTCGGTATCGGGAAGGTGGCTGGTGGTGATGGCGAGGTGACAGGTTGGCTTAAACTTTTACGATGCCTCATCTTCTGACTCTCAGTATGTATAACCAGAAGGAGTAACTGCTTCAAATGGTAAAACAGATTTGATGTGTTCCCGCTGCTAGTCGGCACCACTCTCTGGCACAATTTGCAGAGCACCGAAACTATAAGTTTATCGGAACTTAAAAAGCCGAACCACTTCCACACCACTGCATTAGTCTTTCTTCTCTTATATCAACTGTTTCGTTTGCATTCTTACTTGTGGAAGCTTGTTCATTCACATCTGCATTAAGGGCACTCATTTTGTAGCTAACTTTCTACGATGGTCACGGAGCTTAACCAACTGCTGTGCTGCCATAGACTGTAAAAGACTGTACGTTGTGCCCTGCTGAGCGCTGGCAGTGTGTCTGTGATGTACGTCATCACGCAGGTGACATCACGCTCTTTCTCACGGCTGAACACTGAAAGTCATTCAGTGACAAGTGATACATGTATAAGATCTTATGTATATAATAAAATATATGCAAATTTATATCAAAATACCGGAAATGGGTTCAAAAATCATATCACCGTTATTGAAAAAAATTTATCGCGATATATATTGATATCGAATTATTGTCTAGCCCTAGTTAAGCACTGGACTTTTTTACTCTATATTGATCTAAGAGCCAATCACAAAGCAGAAATGTGCAACAATGGGAATCTAAAAGTGTGTTTATACCAAAGATTTATCGGCCGAAAATATGTTACGCTATTTAATGGACCCTCTATTTTTTGTGACTTCAGTCATTGTTGAGGTTTTTTTTTAAATTTGGAAGCAACAACTTATATCAGAATATATCGTTATCGTTCAATATAGAAAATAATTACAGATATTGCATTTTTGCCATATTGCCCAGCCCTACAATATTATTTCAAACTAATAAAAATGTCAATAAAAGTGGATTTTTCAAACTTATTAACATCAAAAGCTTTTGGAGGAAAGATCAAGGTCCCATAATGCAATTCAAAAACATAAATAATTGATGAAAAGAAAAGAATCACAAAATATGGAAAACTATCAATATACAGATATTCGTTACAGTGTAGATTCATTTTAAATTAATCCAGTCAGCTGCTTATGTAGACAACTTTTCATTTCATAATCCTTGCAAATAGTTTGCTTTGAAATGGTTAAATAAAATGCTGGCTTCTACCATTTACACACCTAAAAATAAATGTTTTTTTGTGTTTTTAAAAAATGTTTTGCAAGCAGCCAGTGTTATCATTTATACACGTCCATAAAAATTCAATTATGCATTGATGCAGCCTGGAGACTCAGAGTGGGAGGGACTTCTGCTCTGGGTTAAGTCTAGAAGGGTTACAGCTGTGGAGAGAAACTCGAGAGAGACCAGGCTTACCATTTCACCTCTGGCCAAACGTCTTGTGCAGAGCTGCAGTCTAGGCGCCAGGGGCTGGAGAACACTGGAGAAGTTGCAGGTGTACGTAGGTCACTGATGTGTGTACAGGCTGGCCCACAAGAATTAATGCGGAGACTCGTCTGTCACTGGGTCCTTCAGGAATCAGTCTCATGCTCAGTATACAGCCTGGTTCGGGGTTATGGAGAGATCTCTAGAAATCCTCTATGGTTGGCATCATCTCTTCACGGAACTTGGATTACATCAATAGCATTGCACAATCTCTAGAGACCTTGGGATGAGTATCCCCAGGTGGAAATAAAGAACAAAGAAGGATGATAAATAAGTATATCAAAAACCCCAGGAGGCCTGTAAAGCTGGCTTTATTTATACATGATTTAGTTATGTATTAATAGTTATTATAGATATTATAAAAATAATTATGCTAACCAGATCATCATGCTGTTAACTTAGCCACATGCTAGCTTTAGCCATTATTATAATCAATTAAAACACTTCAGGTTTGAGGTTACCAACTAAATATTAGAAGGCACATGTCTATTTACGTATTTAGGTTTTGGAACCAAGCTCTTGATTCACCATCATCAAAGGTTTATTGCAAATTCTAAGCATGCTAAATGGCAAAGAGTTACTCCTAACTAATCGTAGTTTGGTAACAGAATCTTTTAGTGAACCGAAACCGAAGGGGTTTTGGACTGGATTTGGACATGCAGTAGACTGGATTAAAGGCAATGTTGATGGCTGTCACATGTCAAATATATCAAGGTCAGAGATGAGTCCTCTCATTATGAGTGCTGTCAGCATGTATCTGGCCTGCTGCGGGGGGTTTGGAAGAAGGGCATGGGTGCGAGGATGTGCTCCATGGACGAGGGGGATGGGGCATTTTTTTAAAGAGAGGAGGGTTTTCACACACACTCCATATATAATTCATGCTGTTATAGGAAGCAGGTACCGGTTTGAATTTAATGTCAGTGATGTTTTTGGTTTTGTTGTTAAATAATTCTGTTCCATAATACACAAAGAATGCAAAACAAAGTGTGTTCTTTTGGAGGGTCTTGCGGTTGAGACGGTATTTGCGTGTCGGCTGTTCAGTAGAGCTGAAAGAACATAGTTTGCCTCCCCCCACCTGTCTGTCATCGGTCGACGTGTTTTGCAACATCTTTCTTTGAGAGCCGATCCGCTTTTTGAACTCTCGTGTGCATTTGTTTGAGTCTTGTCGCAACACGTTTCACCAAATGCATATTTTCAGGATACTTACGGTTTCAAGTCCTAGCGCTGACACCTTTCCTCCATAGGTTATAATTAGTAGTTGTTTCCAGCCTAAGGGATTGGCTGTGGCCCAGAAAGTGTGTGCACTGGAGGACTGCAGAGATGTTTAAATATAGGCGTTTTGGTCCTTTCTTTTAATTTTTACTGCTGAAAAATGGAGGTTTATGTTAGTTTTAGACTGCGACTGCTTTCTGTCATTGAGTCAGAGTTACTTGATTTGATTCATTTAGGATTAACTGAGTTTATGTTTATGAATTGAGTCTTGTGTAGACTTTTGACTTAATGACTAAGCACTAAGTTCTGTCAATTTGAATTAAAGAGGGTGTCTGATTGACAAGAATCCAGTCACAGTTTTTTTTACACTGTAAGTAATGCTGGGTTCCACACAATCGATTTGAGTTCGGACAACATTTTGACAAATTTAATTCGATTAAACGTAAAATAATTAAGTTGTCCACAAAACACCTCTAGAATTGTGTTGTTTCAGCTTATTTTAAATAATTAGTTTGACCAAGCAGCAAAATATTTATTTTGAGTGTACCTGAAATAGGGCTGGGCCGATAATCGATATCATATCGAATCATGATAAAATTTATATCGATAACGATGAAAAACTCTGGACAATTTTTTACTCGATAATGATGAGTGCCAATCACATAGTAGACATATGCAACAGCAGGAATCTGTTATTGTGTTAATATTAGATATATGCTAATATTAGATACAATATTAATGTATCAATGACAGTTCTTCATAATATTATATTTTATATTATATATCATAAGTATATTATAGAAAATCGTAATCTGCAAAAAATCTAAGTGATGTAAAAACTGTTTTTGTTAATAAACAAACACTTTAAAATGTTATTTACTGAATCATCTAATCTTTGTGGCTTCAGTCATTGTTGTGATACTCTTTTAAAGCTGGAAGCATTAACAACTTTTATTGAAAATGTATATTGTTATCATTCAGTATGGAAAAAAAATTATAAAGATTGCATTTTTTTTTATATCAACAATTTAATGTTAAATATGTAGATATTGGAAACTAAGCATTTCCAATATGCTCTACATATTAATAAAATGAAAGTTTATGGCAGTTTTAGTCTGTGACTGCTTTCTGTCATTAAGTCAGAGTTACTAGATTTGATTCATTTAGGATTAACTGAACTTATGTTTACGATTTGACTCTTGTGTAGACTTTTGACTCAATGGCTAAGTAATTAGTTCTGTGAGTTTAAATAGAAGAGGGCATCTGATTGACAAGAAACTAGTCACATTTTTTTTACACTGTAAATAATGCTGGGTTCCACACCATCAATTTGTGTAGGAACAACATAAAGGAATTAAGTTAACTTTTTAGTTATTAAATATTTATTTCTTTTAAGTGTACCTGAAGTAAATTATACCACAAAAATGGGCATGAAAATATGCGTAAGACTGTCTGCAAATGGTTTAATAGATGACACTAGGAACATGTGAAGACAATTTAATGTAAGACATGTAGTTATCTTGCTATTAAACTCCTCCAATTTGTACTACATATTAATAAAATGAAGGTTTGCAGCAGTTTTTTACTGTGACTGCTTTTGGTCGTTGAATCAGAGATACAAGATTTAATTCTCAACATTCATTTAGGATTTAACTGAACTTATATTTAGGATTTGAGTCTTTTGTAGACTTTTGAAATAGAAGCATAAAAGTATAAAAAATAAAAGGATAAATATAGATAATAAATATTCACTCTGTATCTGAAATTGTGCACTTAATGTGTATTGTATGAATGCAGTCCAAACATTCCACTTTCACCATGTTGTCTGTCATTTGACCTACTGGCATCAGTTGCATTACAACTTTACTGCCATGCCACACAAGTCTTCTCCTGAAGTTTTATGGGATAGTAAGTGTCCACACTTTGAAGTTTCTCTGGAAGATGTCATTTGCATACATTTTGCTCACTGTTTTGTTTATGCAGTAAAATTACAAATCCAACAGAACAAATGCACAAGAAAAAAAACATTACAGTGGTCAAAGAATAGCTTGAATATTGTCTGGGGTTCATGTGTCTGAGTTGGTGTTGTATGATGTATGAGGTGGAATTTCATTCAACCAGCAAGGAAGAGTCTACTAAAATGGAAAAAATTCTGGAAAATGCAGTTTGTCTTATTATGAATGGTCAGTCCATGCACAATTGACATTTTATTTTATTCAACGTGTCATAACTTGGATGGAAATGCCAGACGTCTGTAACATTTATTTTACATTTATTTTTGTCTGCGTAAAACCTGCCACCTTTTTAGCACTAATACTCATATTTTCTTCAATCCAATCCTAAATTAACAGTCCTGCATGTTTTTTTTCTTCAGTCTTTTTTTGTTTTTTATACCACAGGGCTGTTGAGTGCTAGGCCTGTTACAATAATCATTATATCGACTTATCGATGACCTTGATAGTTTTCTTCCGTTCTTTATATATTTACAAATTCACAAATAAAATAAAAAGCCATTTTACAATGACATTTACATTCTACCTCACCTGTTATTGCATAATAATAATAATAATAATAATAATAGTAATAATAATTCCTTTTATTTATATAGAGCTTTTCTGGACACTTAAAGCGCTTTCCACATTTTTGGGGGGAATCTCCTTATCCGCCTCCAATGTGCAGCATCCACCTGGATGACGTGACTGCAGCCATATTGCGCCAGACCGCACACCATACATCAGCTGATTGATGGACAGGGGACAGAGTGATGAAGCCAATTAGATATGGGGATGGTTAGGAGGCCATGATGGACAGAGGCCAGTGGGCAAATTTTCCCAGAAAGTTGGGGTTAAAGATTTTTAATGACCACAGAGAGTCGGGACCTCGGTTTAACATCTCACCGGAAAAACGCTGCACACTGAGCAGTATAGAGTCTCCTTTACTATACTGGGGCGTTAGGACCCACACAGACCTCAGGTTAAGCGCTCCCTGCCGATCTCACTAACACCACTTCTGGCAGCAACCTAGCTTTCCCATGTGGTCTTCCATCCAGGTGCAGCCCCGCTTAGCTTTAGTGGGCAACCATGTGAGAGTTTAATTATTATTATGCTGTTATATAATCATTATATAGTCAGTGGCATAAAATGATCTCAAAATGACAATATTGTTTATTGCAACCATTTCTCTGACAATATATCGCACAACAAAAATTCCTTATCGTGACAGGCCTATTGAGTGCTTAATTCTGATTGGCTGAAAAACTTTCCAAGGTGCATTAAATGTGTGCTGCGGAAAAAAAGAAGGAAATTATGGAACACAATCAAAAATAGTCTTGGTTTTATACATTTGCAATGGCAACTGGAGCTTTTGGCCTTTAAATAGCAATAGAAGCACAATATTAAGGGTCCATAATCTACAAGGCTCTCTTCTGAATTTATTCAATAGCTTTGTGTGAAGCAAAAAATGAATCATTCTTTACAGTGCATTCTTAAAAAAAAAGTTGCATTCAGAAGTCGGTTAGTCACACAGATCTGAGTAAATGATAACATTTTTCAGTTTTAAGTGAACTCTCTTTTTAACCTCATGCGAGCAACACTGTGAGAAGCATGTGTGTACAGATCATGTTACAAATTGCTGGTTACTAATAGGGTTTGATGTTTGCTTTTAATGGAAAAGTATGTTTAACACTCATTGTCTAGCTTAAATGAAAATTTCACAGTGGCATGTTCCAGCGAAGTAGATTGACGATTAAGATTATAATGATTACGATGACAGTGATGATTATTTGAACACATTACATGGGTGGTGATGGCGAAGTTCTGACTGCCTGCGGGTCTTTCAGTCAGCGGTGGTAGGAAACGTCCAGCAAGATTTCATTCACTCCTCTGTTCATGGAGAATGCAGTGGGATAGAGTTACATCTACCATAACATATTTTGCCACAGGGAGGTGACTTGCTGGTGTTATGTTGACTGAATACTCCGGCAAAGCTTATGCTGGTATTAGCCACATCTTCTCAAATTGAGTGTAAGAGCTCGACTTGCTGTGGGGGATATGACCGTTCTGCTTTGCTTCAAAGATGTCAGAATTAGTTTCTGAGAAATGGCAACGCTCCTTTTAATTATACATCGGGCCTAACATGAAACAATATCATACACTACCCTTATTTCTTATGACATAGTCAACATCTCTTTGAAGACCCATTGATGTTCAAAGAGTAGTTCACCCATGAATGAAAATCCTGTCATCGTTTACTCATGACAAAGGAGATATTTATAGCTAAATGTCCAAGATGCTGTTTTCTACTCAATGAATATCAATGCTGACCAAGTGTGTCAAGATTTTCACTGAATAACTATTTAAATTTCAGTCTTCCTTTTCCTCCCAATTTATTTTAATGTTTCAGAATAAGACTATGTCATATGGACCACATTTATGATACTTTTTGAATAGGCTGAAAGATTAATTACAATAAAATAGCTTACTGTAATCATTGCAAATGCCGTTTTACATGTGATCAGCTTATCATCTAGTTTTTACAGTGTCTCCAAGCTGCTTGATTTGCAGTAAATACATAAAACAAACATTTGAAGACTAGTGATAGGAATAACTGCGCTTTAAATAAACGGAACAGCGATACTTCATTCAGTAACGAGTTATCAAATTAGATACTGTTTTCCCCCGTTACTGACAATAAATTGCGCAGTACTATAATTAAGAACACTGAAGCAGTTTTCATGCGAGCAGTATCTTTTTCAGCCATAGGACCTCACTTTCACTAGGATGGATGTGTGTGTGTGTGTTTGGGGCTGGGGCTGGGGCGGGACACATAACCAATTAGCCATGATGATTGTTGTGTTTGTGAACGTGGTGTAACTGAGAATGTGATGATTGGCTTAGCTCAGGGGTGCCCAAACTTTTTTGTATAAAGGGCCAAAAGCTAAATATCACTGAGAGCCATGGGCCTAAGGTAAATATACCAAGCTATATTACATTAAAGTTGCCATGGGTCATTTCCTAGTTTATTTCATAAGATTTAAAAGTAAATAGAAATCATTACTTTAAATTATACTAACTAATGCAGTATACCATTTAAAATAATAACTTATTGCAATAATAACATAAACATTCATATTTATAACTCAATGATGAATACACTAGTCAAGCACGATCTGCTTTGATTTGGTCTGTCGAGTGACAGTATGTACATTTAAACTAAATCTGATTAAGTTACACTATTTAATTAAAACATTTAATTTCAGTTACCTTTAACAATAAAACAAACAAACAAAAGGTTACATTAGATTTGAAATGACAACCTCTAAACTATGACCCTTATTCTTCCTCTCTTCTCAGATGGGATGGCGGGCCAAATCAAAGGTTACTGTGGGCCAACTTTGGCCCTCAGATCCTAGTTTGTGCATCCCTAGTTTAGAGTACTTTCCATCATTTGCCAATCAGAGGACAATTAGTGCGGGTGTTCACACAAAAGCACAAGCTCAGTCAGTCGCACACTCCATCTATTGTGTAATTAACTATAGCAATGTTATATTTATAATGATATGTTAAATTTGATGGTCATCTCTCTCTCATTGTCCCACAACAATATTAATAGATTAGCGTACAATGATTTATATTTATTTTATAGTCATTTGACAAATTAGATTTTTTTTTAAAGTTATGCGATTGTTACTTTGCCTGGTAATTAGTTACTTTTATAATTATGTTACTCAGTTCCTATTTGCGAGAAGTAACTAGTAACTATAACTAATTCCTTTTTTAAAGGAACGTGCCCAACACTGTTGACACAGCATGCACCAGATTTGTAAGATGTTCTATACCTTTAAAGTAGAAGTTCAAACTATGAAGCTTTAATCTGCAGCTGCAAATTTCCACCAAAAATGTTGTATACAAATTTTTTTAGTGACAATTTTTTTTTCTAAAAAACAAATCAAAACCGCTCTCAAAATATTTAACTGAAAAACCACATTCTGATTTTTTAGCTTCACAGCTTGTGGTCAACATTCACTGTATGACAAGTGCAGTGTGAACATTCCTCAAAATACCTCCTTTTGTGTTCCCCTGAAAAAAAGAAGATATTATGAAGTCATAAAGTCAAAGTCATAGTTTGGAATGGCACAAGTTATAATAAATGTTTACACTTGTTATTTTATCAGTAATGTGAATGACAAAATTCACAGGCGATCAGCAGGCTTCTTTCATCGTCAGTTTGCTTCTCATTGGGGGTGGTGTTATCCTTTAAATGAAGAATTATTATCTAACCTTGCTGCAGTAGCATGACTGAGTTTATGTATTTCCAATGTAAATGGAAGAAATAGGGGATTGCGAAGGTGGATCATGTTACAAAACGGTTGATGTGACTAAACGCACACAGAGAGCTGCTGTGGAGTGCCAAACACTTTTCTGACGTGTTTACCGTCTCATTTCGTCTCTGTCTTTTGTGGCTGAGTTTCTGTTTATGTCATTTGTCAAATAACCTTCCTGCATTCAGTGAATTTTTAACATAGCTGCCTGTGTGTGTGTGTGTGTGTGTTTGCTCTTTTGCACTATTAATGCACTTTAAGTTTCAGGCATGTCTAATGGGCGATTTTTCACCTACCCCGTCCGCTTGCATTTTTTTCAGCACAACATCCCAGACCTTATTGCTTTGTTTGTTCTTGGTTTCTTCCTCTGGTCTCATTGTATTTTGGGAATATCCTGTTTGTGCATTGCAGTGGTTTAGACAAGTGTCATTTTTGTCTTGTCTTTGTCGTCTATAGCGGGGGGTGCTGTTGGGGTGGTATATATTGCTTTGGGAATTAGACCGTCATGGGTGCTCACTCTAGCATTAAACACAATTTATCGCCCCATTGCATGTTTATGCAGTATGAAAGTGATTCTCGGGCATGTTTATGTACGTTTGTCGTTTGGTACTTATTAAAGATTTAATGCTCTCCCCTTCTCATGGAAGGTTTCATATTTCCCTAACTGTACGCTAGCATAAAGCATGACTTTGCCTTTGGGAATCAAAGCACCCATTACTTTTTTTAAAATTAATTTACTATCCTGCTAGCTTGTTTAATAACAGGAGACTGTTGTTGCAACTATGAAGGAAAGCTTGGCTCAGGAGCTAGTCAATTTTGTACATTTAATTTATTTGTTTAGGTTTATTGATGGGCTTTATTAGCAGAAACAGTTGTGAGACACTGGGACTTTTATTCCTGATTAAAGTCAGCGTGAGCCAGAAGTTGCTGCAAACTTTTGTTTCTGCTGTATTTCCAAATGAATTGAAATCTTGAGTAGGTGGCAGAGTTTTATTTTTGAGCTTCTTCTCTCATCTTTCACTCACAGCAAACCAACGGTTGGAGGGCCGTGGCTAAGCATATTTCGGCCAAGCCGTCAAGATGACATAATCAAAAGACTGCATTTTCAGAGCAGAACAAATGGTTCGATTTTGATTAAGGATTTCCAAATCAAATACTTTTTCAGTGGATTAACTTGCGCAATTGAATTGTTTACCTTAAGACTAACAATGTGCGCTAGCAAAATAAACATTGTAAATTTTGATTCAATATCAACTTTAAGCAGGACTTTGAATTAGCTGGCTTTACAGTCATTAAAATGAGAGCATATATAACTTGATTAGTGCTTTAAAACATCTTGGTTGGTTTAGAGTGCCAGTTTTTGCATTTGCTTATATGTATGAATAAAACTGATTATCTGTTTTGGCGGAAGTGATAAAGTACAAGCTTTACATGTTTGTATCAGTTTTATATATTCTAAATATGAATTTTGTCAGTGTTTTGGGGCACACTAGCTTATAGATATCTTAAACATACTGATACTAACATCTGAAAAAAACTAATTTTAATTTAATGGGACCTTTAAGAGTTCATTTAGATTTATTTAGAGGTCAGCATATTTGAACAGAAATATATTACAAATGCACTCTTCACAGAGGAATGCATGATAGCATTAATATTAACACAATTAATGCATGCAAAAATCTAATTATGGATTTGAATTTGAAATCTGTGTTGCATTATAGATTACATTAAATTAATTATCTAATTGTGAATTTTTGCAGTGTAATTTTCTGCTAAAACCAGTTAGTCAATAGGAAATAAAGAAGTTATTTTAGGCTGCGTGTCCACCAAAAGCAATTTTTTCTCTTGAGCTCAAAGTTTGTTTTCTGTTGTTGTCAATGGTAGTACTGTATGTTTTAAGTGCCTGTTGCTGTTTGTTGCTGTTTTTTTCTCTCCAACACTCTACTTTTCTATTTTCTTTCAATGTAAACATGCCCTGGACAAACGTGTGTGGCTGTTACGCTTGTGTCTTTTGAAGCTCCGTGCACGCAAGCTCTATGTTTCTTATATGTCGTTTCAAGTTAAAAGATCATCAATTTTGCTGCACCTTGTGTTTTTGCTGTTGTGCACTGTGCTCCTTCAGTAGTCTGAGTGCTACATCAGTCGCGTCTTTTTCATTCTCCAATCAAACGAAAGCAGAGGCGTGGTTTTCGTTGACGGCAGTATTTGTGTTGTCAAGGCGACTACTGAGACTTTTAAAGATGAAGGAGATACTAGTGGTGGCTGTTTTGAGTTACCCGGAGCTGACTTTACTAACTAAATATCAAGCCTATTCTCATGAGGAAATGTAAATATTTTATGTTTTGTCAATTTAGTGGCTAATTTGTTAAGTTCAGTTGTACGAAAATGTATGAATTTTAAAAAGAGGGGTAGCACCCAAACCCACCCCACCCCTTAACCCAACCGTCAAATCATACGATTTCCTTTGAATTAGCCACTAAATCAAAATTTAAGAACTGCGATAGTGTTGGAATATATTAAATATTACAATTATAACAATAACAACAGCAACACTCGCGCACAATGTGCAGCCGATTCAGTCATTACTAGGCCCACACGGAATTTGCAGAATTCCACAGATTTCCGCAGATTTTTAGCCCATCATTAATTCTGTTTATTTACTTGTGTAAATGTGTGTAAATCTAAATTTATTCAGTTTTTAAATTATTTACAGTAATATTATTGACTAATATAAAAATGCTCATCTGATTTATGTACAATGCAATTTGTACAGTAATACTTTCTGTCTTTTAGTAGATATAATGTTTGAGAGACTTGCTTTGTTTACCAAATAAAGTGGATCTAATTGGATTTGCATTTTAAACATTAAATAAAAGTTAAAAAGGTATTATTTTTTATTTCACATATTAAGGTTTTAGTTATGAGACTTCCAATATAATTCAGCAGAAATCTGCAGATTATTACCAAAATTCTCTGCAGAAATTTCAAAAAACCTCTGCAGATTTTGTCTGGCCCTAGTCATTACTTAGAGACATAACAAGCTCAGTGCACTTCTTTTTTTTTCTTGTGTACTTTTTGTTTACAGATTGGAAAAGCGAGTTTGGTGTGATTGGCCCCTTAAAGTTGTCTTCAGATTTGTTTGCAATATATAAAATGTAGTATATGAGTTACTGAAAATATTAGCTTACTTTAAAATCGCTGTCATTTATATCTTATCTTCAAAAGTGTCTTATGTTTGTATTGTCAAGCTGAATGCAAACACGATGCAGCATAATTAAAGCTATATTGTAAAGCAGAGATTCATTATGCTCATTCCCATTAGCATTAGCATAAGCTACTATTTTAACATTACAGAGTCTCAGTGTCTTAAGTTATTATCCTCTCTGGTTCTGGTAGAGGAAGGCCATCCTCAGGTCTTTTAGCTCCAGGAGCCGGGACGTGCTCTTCTGGCAGCGGCATTTTTGTGTTGTTACCTCACCGTGGCTGTAAATAATCCTTCTTATGGCTTCCAGATGTCCCGTGGATGTGGGAGCTTTCAGTCTGGGCCTCAGTTTCTCTCTGCATCCTTCATGCACACACGCCTGTCCCCAAACACAGCAGAGGAGAAGGCAAATTTACACAAGCCCTGTCACACACACCATTAACCAGCCTGCTAGGAGACACAGAGACGGGACGTGCTTTTCCAGTCCCTGAATGCCTAAGACACTCTCTTTTAAATCCTCAGAATTCATATACTGCATACGTTTTGTCTCTATGCACAAGTGCTGGTATTATAAGTAAAGCTAAACAATGTTAAATAAATGTTTTTTTTTTAAATAAACAGAGACTGACATAAAACCCTTTCATTTATTTTAGCTTTCAGGTTGCATGTCTGCATTGTTTTTTAGTTCAACTTGTATTTGTAAGAAAATTACAAATGAACAAAAAGAAATGAAAGTGACAAAAATGCACAACAAAATGATGAAAAACTGCAAATATAAAAATCATGTACTATATCTATAGCATTAAATCGGTGATAAAATGATATTAATTTGTACGATGAAATTAAAATGTCTTAAATTTCAAAAACTAAAATTTAGGCCTCAAAAAAGTCTTAAATCCACTGAAATATGGTGTTGTAGGTCTTAAATACTGTTAAACAGATCTTAATTTTCCCTTTGTCCATGTAATGCTACCCAACAATACATCAAAAAATATTTAACAAAAGTAAAATTGATTAACACTATTTATCAATATGGTTTAATTATCGTCCTTACATCCTTACAATAACGTGATTTTTGACACATTATTTAAAATGTGGCTAAGAAATTTTACAATTTTAATGGGTCAAGTAAAAAATATTCCACTGACCATTACAAAATATCCTTAATGTTTTGGCCTGTAAAAGTCATAATGGTCTCAAAAAGATCTTAAAAAGTCTTAAATTTGACTTGGTGAGACCTGTAGAAACCCTGTTAAATAAAGTTTGAACAAATAAAAATAAAATCAAAAATTAAAACGTTATTATACAATTATATAAAATATGTATTGATCAATAATAAGTAACACTATGCGACATATTTGAAAGAGCTGCAAAAAATATTTGAAAGACTGTAAAAAAATATCAAAATACACAACAAACAATTCTAAACAACTCTAAAATGAAAGTAAAACTTAAAATGTATGCATAAAATCATATAAAAATAATTCAAATAGCTTGCTGAAAACTATAGACATATTTGAAAAAGTAAAACCTAATAAAACTTACCATAAAAGGACATAAAATTGTTTAAAAGTTTAAAGTAAAAGCTAAATATAAAAAGAAAATATTATGCAAAATGTTTTTAATCAACTATTAAAAAAAATAATGTTATTAAAGTTCTACTAAATGACATCCACACTAAAAATAAATTTGAGCTTTTAAAATGCTAATAAATATGACAAAATACATAACATAGTTACTTGAAATAAAAATAATAAATAAATAGATAAATAAATAAACTGTGACCCCCAAATAGGCCTGTTACAATAATCTACATATCGACTTATCGCACAACACATGGACATCAATTCAATTATTTTTAGTGATGCAATATATATCGCCCATACATAAAAACAGTTCTAGCAACATTTTAACTGATTGTGCAACATCTCTACCTCTACTGGAGGTGTCAGTATGGTTAAAAACACTATACTATTTACTATAAATTACTATAGTATATTTTCATGTGGATGTCTGACAACTGAAAATAGATCTGGTAGCAGATATATTACTTTTCACCTTGCACTTTTTTTGTTAACACTATTTATTATTCATTTAGGATATGCGTTTTCACATTCTGATTTCAATGCCTAATTATTGAATTGTTAAAATTACTATAATTAAATTAAATATTGTTAAGAATAAAATACTGTGTGTTATTTGAAAGAGTGTACTTGCATTGTGATATTATATTGTCATTCTTGCATTATATAATGAGTGGCATAAAATGGTCTTAAAATGACAATAATATCGTTTATCGCAATATATTTTGGTGCAATATATCGTGCAACAGATATCGTGACAGGCCTACCCCCCAATTGGTACTAAATTACTACTTGTGTGACATTTAAAGAAGCAAAAATCAAATAAAAACAGCAACATACTGTAAGTGAAACTAAAAAAACAAAACATACAAATAATCTTGTATTCAAAATATAAAGAAACTGTAGCATAGCGTTACATCACTGACGCTCAAATAACAGCACTTGTATGAGCTCATAATATAATATACTATTTGAAGCATTCTTTGAATGGATCACAAACTGGCGTACAGTCAGTCAGCAATGTGGCGGAGACGTTTACATTTACAACACTTCAGGTGACCTCACTCTTCTTTGTCATGGCAACTGTTGCTATGTTTGCCATGCCCGTGTTGTTTTATTAGGATTTCAGGTGACTGATACTGTATCGCTATTGTTCAGCTGCCAAAATTAAAGAATAGAAGCATCACTAAACTAATATCGTTAACTCGCTAATCCTTAAATACATAAGGCGGAGCTGCTTCATAATAATAGACAGCTATCACATGGGTTTCTTTTTCACTTCACTTGTTTTCTGAAGAGTCTTGCAGGTCTATTTTGATATATTTGTGTTGAAGGTTTTTTCGGTGGTTATTTATTTGATCATGCTGTGGATCTGTGATGTGCTTGAGGACTCCAGTGGTTCTTGCTTTTTTGCATTATGCCTAAGTTTGTGTAGTTGATGGTGTGTGTGTGTGACGTAACTGCAGCGGGACATTTATTTAAACATGTGCCAACCGCAAACTTGTGTCTCAGAATTGTTGAGAGTCTAACAGTTCAAGTTTGGCTTACTCCATGCTTATTTTTGTCCTGTCTCAGTGGTAGGTCTGGGCAGAACATCCAGTCAGAATTTAGTGCCTAAATTGTCTTATAAATGTATTTTTAAGTAGCATTTTAATTTATTTATTACATTTATTTAGGGCATTTTGATATCAAGTACTACATAATAGGAGGCTTTTGTAATTTGTAAGTTAAAAGTACATCAAGTGAAAAAAAAATCTGAAAATTTAAACTTAAATTTTTATGTACTATATATATATATATATATATATATTAATTTTTTTTTTATTTAATCTCTAATGATTGCTTTTGGCATATTTGCTTCAGTTTTGCTGGGAATATAGGCTTGTTTCAATTCAATAATGTCACAAATTTATGACACATATTATAATCATGATTACTCTCATCATGACATACTATACAGCACTCTCAGTGGTGGTTTTGTTGGCATGTTTGGATCTGTCGGCAGTAGGGTGTGCGATGGAGTACCTGACCTGTGATATGTGACTGTGTCGACTGTTAGATTAGCAGTGGGTCAGTGCTTAAGTGTAATTACAGTAGTAATGTGGAGCAATTCTGATGAGATGTAATGACCTGGCTGCGTAATGAAGGCCTGCTGGGACCAAAATGCCTTGGAGCCACCAATTGTATCCTGGCGATCTACCCACTTATTTGCTCTGAAAGACAGATGCTGTAAGTTTGAATAGAACAGATAATGCCTTTATAAATACAAGACTGGAATGTTGAGTGGAAAGCATTACATTTAATGCTTTGTTTTTATACTTAGTTCAGAACAGTGTGCTCACATCCAAACATCACTTAACCAGGTGTTTGATCAAAAATAAAGCCTAGTTGATATAAAGACTTGATATTTTCTTCTCCTATTTATAGGTATTATTGTAATTTAAAACTATCACATTTTTATGTCAGTGCATGCCACACATAGACTTTTCTTGGGCGGGCCGCCCAGGTATAATAATGGCCACCCAAGTATATTTGGTGACATGTATTTTTATTTTTTTACACTTTTTTTGTATCTGCACAATAGCCAAACATCCACGATTGATTAACTAGTTGAAAATCTACTCTCACCCTACACGTTTTTTACTTCTCGTTGTGTGTACGCAAGAACTGTCAACACTCCCACAGACAATCTCACGTGTTCTGCAGAGACCCACAGAGACTAAATCTCCTAAAATGTCCGGGATTCGGCTTTTGGTTATGCTTAGCTGTCTTATTTTTATTTTAAGCCTGATTTACTTTCGATTGTCTTCATAGCTGACTATAATAATAACTATATATAATTAATTGTATTGGACTGATATATGTATACCATTAGAAATGGTTAATTAACTTGTTTGCCTTATTTAAATAATCTACACTTTTTATTCTTGTAATTATTATCCTTTTTAGATTTTCTTAATGTCATTTATTTCTTTTTTGCTGTATATTTGTATGTTTTGTGATGTATATTTTTGTAATTTGATGATGGTTATATATTACATATTTTATACATATCTAACATGCTTTGGCAATACTGTACAAAATGTCCGCAGCAGATTTTACCTGTCAGTGGGTGCACAACATGACTCCTGAATAGAACAAAAATAAAACAAATAGTGGATTTCTTTTTGTCTTAAAAAAAAAACAACTTCAACCCATTGAAAAGAAACAGTGTATAATAAGTAAAAATATAGTTAAAAGTCACTTGAATAGACTTTAAATTTGTCCTGGTTGTTAATGCTCTGTAAAGTGATGGCATCAGAATACAACTATTCATAATTATAAACTTGAATTATTGTTTTTGAGATATATGCTTGCAATCTGTCATTGACAACATTATTAGACAAATTTTTTCATTAGTAAAATGAAACATTTGTCAATATCAGATTCCTTCTGGCATAATATTCAACAATATATAGACCAGAGTAGTTCTACTGACCCAGTAAACATTTATTTTCATTCACAACACTTGTGTTTGCTATGAAAGAAAAACATTACATGCTTGTAGTAATCATAACTGTAAAATGCAATATGATCATTTAAATTATGTTTTTGGTTTCACTTTTACTGCTGAGTTCATGTCATGGCTGCCGTCACTTTAAGATAAAAATAAACATACATGCAAATCATACTTCCCACGAGGCTCCCAAACAATCGTTCTGTGCAACAAACTGAACGTTATTCACAACTTTATTACCTGTTATTCACAGCCTATGCAGGATCTGTTCACTTAAATACGCATCATTCGCGGGCACGCGCGCACCCTCTCGGTAGTAAACAAACAGTGCGTCAGCTCTTGTGTTATTTCGCGGCTGCGAATACGTCATTACATGAAGACAGCAATTACATTTTGGGGTGAATTATACCTTATAAATACAGTATGTGACAATTTTAACACCATTTTGAGGTGTCCATGTTGCTGAGCAACGTATATAAAACAATGTGAAGACTTGTGCGTCCGCCTTTACGCTTAAAGTAAAGTAAAAATAATATTTGGCTGAATCAAAAAAAAGCTGAATTAAGATCGTGTGTAGGGATCGAATCGAGATTGCAATCTTTTTTTGATTAATCGTAATAATTTTTATGAAACACATTACAAACGCCAGTCTGAACCAGGTGTGCTTTCATTTAAAAAATGCTGTTTTAAAATGAAAACCCACTAATGTAAACAGTACCTTAGTTTTCCAAGAAAAGTCTGCTCAAAAGAGCTGAAGAGTGTGCTTAGTGTCAAGGGAGGTTATACAAAATACTGACTTTTGCACAAAAGGCCATTTGTGTGTGTTTGTGTGTGTTTAATTTGGTGTATGTATTTTAGTCTGTATCTTGTAGAAACCAAAACATAAATATTAATGGTCAGTAAATCTCTGCAAGGTCTAAAAATATGACACAATACTGTATATGGACTTGAGTAGTTGTTAAAAAGTAGGTAGGAAATATGGCTCAGAAAGGTGCAGGAAGTCTTGAGGAAAGGAAAGTTGCTGTAATACATATAGGAACATCACATTTGTAAGTGTCACTTAAGTGTTTTTTGTGGAATGTTTAAGGAGAATTTCTTCAGAATAAGCTAAAACCTCAATAAGAGTTCAGTTTGACCTGTTTGTTGTATGCTGAGAGACATTTTCTGACTTAAAAAAAAGTTTCCTTTTTTTCTCCTCTTCAGTATGGCTATGGCAACAGAGTCACCCCTCCCTGTGCGGATGATGCTGATTGGATGAGATTTAGGGTCTAAATTGTGAGTCTGCAGCAGTGGAAGTAGCAGCAGCGGCACACCTCAGTAATGTGTACTAGATACGTTAGATAAGCTCGAGCTGTGAAAAATATGATTATTTTTAAATCTTCATTCTCAGATGTTGAGGTCAAAGAAGCATTGACTCTGGAGATGGGAGCTGTGGTGTGTTTGTGTCCTGGTTGAGCAAAAACATGGCAGACTTTTATCCTTATCGCACTGCGGTTGAGATCATCCTCTGCTCTGTTCCTATGTTTTCCCACTTGTTAGATATGTGAGGCAGGGATTGCAGGTCTCTGTTGAGGATGGTTACACCCTGTGAATAAATAACACATGCACAATGCTCCTGATGTAGTAAAATAATGATTTATTTTGCACAATCTGTACAAGATTTTTTTTTTCAATTTTTCATAAATGTTAAAAAATATATTTTGTTTAAACTGCATTTATTTGATTACCAATACAATAAGAACTATACAATTGTGATATATCATTGCAGCTTAAATATTAAATAGCAGCTTAATCTTAAAACTGCAGCTTAATTAGTTTTTTTTTGTCTTAATATATTTTTAAATGTAATTTATTTACTCGTTATGGCAAAGGAGAATATTTAGCATCCTAACTTCAGTCTTCTGCATCACATGATTCTTCAGAAATCAATAGAATTAATAGTTTATTTGGTGCTCAACAAACATTTCTTAATAATATTGGTGTTGAAAGCAGTGCTTATAGTTTTGAAAACTTTATTATTAATATCAAGAAGAACAGCATTTATGTGACACAGATGTTTTGTAGCAGTTTTAACAATTGCAAACTGCAACCTTAATGAGTAAAAGTGTTCATTTCCTCAAAATTATTATTATTTAGATTTTTTAGCAAAAGTAATTATAAATTTTGTTACTAAAATTTACTGAAGACACCCACTGAAACAGGGCTTTTCAAAGTCCAAACTAACAGTCAAAGGCAAAGTTTTCCTGCATGACTCTGTTGTCATGACATACAGTGATCATACGAGGCTTCACGTGACCGAGCAGGCTAATTGCGTACGGGCCTGCTTTAACGCACCGCAGCCAAGCGATCATTTGGATGAAGATGTCGGCCTCATGGAAAAAAAAAATTGATGCAGAGAATATACAGTTCAAATTTGAATGGACAGATAAGTATGCAGTTATTTTGCCACAAGCCAACACAAAGCCATTCTGCTTGATTTGTAATGAGACAATTGGAGGAGACAATAACGAAACACGGACGTTTTAACCGGCAGTATCCACAAAATACAGATATAAGGACTGCAAAACTACACTTAAAGTTTTCATATTCTCAACATTGAATGTTCTGAAGAACAAATACTGCAGCAGCTTGACTAATGAACATTTAGGCCAGTGTCTTCGTCTTGCAACCACATCTCTTGTGCCACAGTTTAGACAGCTGATGGAAGACAGACCGTTCCATTTTTCACATTAGACATTGCACACCTTCTGTATTTTTTTTAACCTTTTTTTGGCCTACCTTTTGCTGTGTTTTAAATGCAGCTGTATTAGTGGTTGTACCACATTTGCATTGTAGGTAATGTGTTTTGAATGCAAATGCCACTTTATTTAAAGAAAAAAATAAATAGTGTTGACTTGTGATGCATGTTATGGATGTTTATTAAAAACAAGTTGTGTAATATCAATTGTTGCATCAAAAATTCTGATTTGGACCTTATAATGCAGATATTGAGAACCCCTGCACAAAAATAAACCCACTTAATTTAATGTAGACACCTGAAATTTTGGGCTAGATGTACCACACGCAATTCCAAAACAGCAATTTCTGTGCATGATTTACAGACAGATGTGCAAATTAAAGAACAAGCACACAGCAGTTTTTGTTTCTCTACCATGGGTAAGGGGTTGCTAAGAAAATAATCGATGTTCATGATGTCAAAGTTATCCTACTTAATAAATTTTTTTGTTATTTAATTATTTAACTTGTATTTATCTAGTATATATATCTTCATATGTTTTAACAAAGTATTAACAGGATATTATTTCATGTGAGTGTGTATATATGATAAAATATAAAGAAAGAAAATATATGGAAATGTAAAGAAAATTGTTAGTTACATGTATTTTAACACCGTTTTTTTTTTTTTTTTTTTACAGCCAAACCTTTCACATCAAAGGTCAAACAGATGCGCTTGCACAAGGAAGATTTTGAGATCCTGAAGGTGATTGGACGGGGAGCTTTTGGAGAGGTATGTGTTGTTCTTGTTTCCATAGGAACATTCAAGTTGTTTAACATGCCATAACAGTCCCATTTCACATCATTTAATAAGTTAGTATACTGATTTACCATAAGCGCGTTCCAGAGTAAAGACATTCTTCATGCAGTTTTTTAATGAGCCCGAGGTAGTTGATGTTCTTTTGTAATGACATATGTGTGATGTAGTCACTGGGGAATGTGTGGTGCACAGGTAGGCCAGGAATCCAGCACTATTAGATTACTTAGTGATCCCTGGCTGCTCAGAATGGGCCATGAAGTGGGAACATTGGACTGGAGTAATGTTTAAAAAAACAGCAAATGGCTTATGGAATTTCCATGCAGGTTTTATTTTGACAGGGTCAATATTTTGTTGAAGTAAAAGTTACATAAAAATAAATATTGCGCCATTATTTACTGTCATTTTATAACCTGTGTAACTTTTTGAAGAATATTGGCTGTCATACAGACTACTCTTTAAATCATTATTTTGATACTATTTTGTCATTATTATAGCTTGAAAGATTGTTCGCCCAAAACAGAAAATTCTGTCATCAGTTACTCAGACTTCAAATGTCACAACCCTGTTTGAGTTTATTTTTTCTTTTGAACAAAAAGAAGATATTTTGAAAAATGTTGGAAACCTGTAGCCATTGACTTTTTTGCCTAGTTATATGGACGTCAAGGGTTACAGGTTTCCAACATTCTTCAAAATATTTTCTCCTGTGTTCAAAAGATTAAAGGAAATCATAAAGATTTGGAAGTTGGAACCACTTAAGGGAGAGTAAATAGTGAGTAAATGTTCATTTTTGGTTGAACTATCCCTTTCAGGTTCATTCACACAAGGTGTCAGTCCCAAAATATTTGTCTCTTCACCCTGATGGACGATAAAAACAATCAGAATACATCTGGGTTTAATCTGCAACATTTAAAGCGACACAACGTGGGATGTGCTTTTAATAAACAGTTTTATTGTGCAATTGTTTGCCCTAATGTAGTTATTGTTATAGTGACCTTGGTTATCATTCTGATGTGAACAGGTGTGAACACATACATGGTGTTTAGAGTGAAAGGACTAAAAAAACATCCATTGTAGTTTCTTGAAGGTTCATGTACATAGAGGCACCAATGTTGTCAAAAAATTCAAGCAGTCAGCAACAACTAAAAACGCTATGTTCGACATGCCTGGCTGATTTCACTTTTTAAAGAAACCTTATGTGCACATAAGGTCCTGTAGTAGTGTTTGGTTGGCAAGTACTCATGCATAACTACACTCTGAAAATGCTGGGATCTTTCAACCTAATTGCGGGTATGGATAAAACTAATTTCTAAGTGTTCAATTTTTATCAATTCATAACTCATAAATTGGGGTGACATGGTGGCTCAGTGGTTGGCACGGTCGTCTCACAGCAAGAAGGTTGTTGACATTTCTGTGTGGAGTTTGCATGTTCTCCCTGTGTTCACGTGGGTTTCCTCCGCGTGCTCCCGTTTCCTCCACAGTCTAAAGACATGCGCTATAGATGAATTGGATACACAAAAATTGGTCGTAGTGTATGAGTGTGTGTGTGAATGCGAGAGTGTATGAGTGTTTTCCAGTATTGGGTTGCAGCTGGAAGGGCATCTGCTGTGTAAAACATATGCTAGGATAGATGGCGATTCATTCAGCTGTGGTGACCTTTGATAAATAAGGGACGAAGCCGAATGAAAATAAACGAATGAACTCATAAATCGTGTTTGTCCATATTTAACCCAACTTGGACTGAAATAACCCAACAGAGCGTTTAGACTCAATGGGCATGTACACGATGTCTTCATGATGTTTGAAATCGCCTACTGCTCAGTAGGTAGGTACTGTATTTGTCCACATTTTGATTTTACGCCAAATTGCCCAGCCCTAATTTGAATTTAAATGTACTCCTCAACTGTTAGAAAAGTACATTCTATACAGTATGAATGTGAGTAGTATGAATGGAACTCAGACATACTACATCCGCCATTTTGTCATGATCACGTGATCTACCTCGTCAGTTGCTTTGCTTCACTCCCATTCATGAATTTTCTTGCGGGGCATCATGGGATAGCGTAGCGTTCATTGAATGCAAAAAGACAAAAAAAAAGAAGAAAAGAAACTGAAACCCATTTATTAGATTTTGTGGAATGGAAATACATCAAAGATCCTTGGGATTAAAGTGGATTTTAAAGGGCAGTATGTGTCAGTCATTGAGTTTTCCTCCACTTGTCAGCGTCTGGTGAGCTGTGATTCATTGGCTCCTGCCTCAGTGAGAACGTTTTTGGTCTGACACGCCACTCGACAGGGTTTCCGACAGCCTGCGTCTGCTTACTTCAGGCCAGCTGGAATCAACAGCTCATGGAAACCTAGCAGAAAGTCGGTTCTGCTTGATGGGAGCCTGTTTCCAAAATAACACCAGAAAGGAAGCCACGCAGCTAGAGAAAACGTGCAAAGGAACAGATTGAGGATCAGTCACACACTTTCATCTCCTGACCCATCCAGATACACGAACAAACGAAGGGCCAATGATATCATTTCCTGTGGAGGCTGATATACGGAATCTTGAATTTGAAAATGCTGTGTCATCATTATCAAACACAATTCAATTCCACATTCCACTTATTGTGATGTATTTTTTATGAATTGCTTAAATGTTCTAAATCTTTAAGGCATAATAGACATGTTTGATGTGCTGAATGTGATTCATGGGGATTTAAAAATAATATCCAGACAATGTGCAAATATGAGATTACTTATAAAATACTACAATGTAAAAAAAATTAAATATTTTCAGATTTTTTTCAGAATTTATTTTAACAAGTATTATACAGCTTTTGATTGTATCTCATACATTAGAATCAGGGCTTTTCGTTAACTTTTTTGATCACAACATTACTAACCACTCTCTATTTTCACCAGACACAATTTTGTTGTTAAGAAATATATTTTATATGCATAAATTTGACTTTGACATGCTAAAATGACTTGATTTAGATTTTGGGTTATGTCCACATGCATTTCACTTTTTTTGTGTTGTGTATGACCTTGCTCAATGTGCATGAGCAACCAAGGTTTCATAGTGTCGCACTGCAATTAGATTTTATTTCAAATGACTTGTCGTGGATCAAAATTAAGGATTTACCAAATTTATCTCTGACCACACCAAAACAATTATTCCTTAGCCATACATTTTAAGTAATGTGTCAAAACAAGCAAAATATAGCTATGTACATACACTTTTTATTCAACAAAACTTTTTCAAAAAAAAAACTTTCAAAAAAAAAATTGCCATGTATCTTAAACAGTGCATAGTCGGAGTCCTGGCTAAAGGTCTCAGATCACCAGTTAACTAAATAGGGAGTTAATCTCCTATTAAAGCAATCATATCGTAAAAAAAAAAAAAACTATATAAAAAAATAACTATAAGCAAAAGAAAGCAGGTGAAAAACATACCATGTGTGATAATGAAAGGATTATCGCTGTAATGTGAACTGGACGCTGACAACAGGGAGTGAAGATCCAAACGCAGGGTTTATTTTACAGAGATGGTCAGGCAAGCAGCGGTCACAATCAGGAGCAAACTGATGTACTGTATGTAGGAAATCCAGAGTCGTAGTTATAAAACAGGCAGATGGTCAAAAAGGCAGGCAGCAGACAGGAATAAACTAACAATGCAAAGCAAGGTTCAAACATGCAAGGCAAGGAAAGACAAGGAAAGGAAAGGAAACCACATTGTAATGTTCACAAACAGTATAACAAGACTTCGCACTGAAGTGCTGTATAAATGCTCCTAGTAATCAGTTCATAAGTAGCTTCAGCTGTGTCTGCAATCATGGGGATCTAGGCCAGGTGTGTGAGTGGTGCATGACTGGATCTTGTAGTTTATTTGATGGCGGATTTGTAATTCTATGCAATACTGTGTGTTGCACAGGCTGGATCGCTGGTGACTGTGACAATCGCGTTAACGTTAGGCCTTCTTTTACTTATCTCTTCTTTTTACCTGAGACATACAAAAGCTTTACATGAGACATATTTTATCCTTTTGGCAACTTTAACATATTGTATGGTTAATTCACCATTTGTACATTGCATCATTATTACATCATAACATAGACCTCCCCAAAAACCATAGTATTGCAAATGGACATTAAATTAAAACATTTTGTTCTTTAATAACATAATATTTCTTTAATAATATATTTTTATATTTTGTATACGTTCCATATTTTTACAATCGATTTAAAAATTGAGTAATATCCTGACATTGTCTGAGAATCTCTTCCAGACTGTTGCATAATTTCACACCACATACAGACATACAAGTTTTTTTTTAAGTTATCCTTGTTTTCAACCTACTAAGATTTTGTTCTTCTCACAGATTATATCCCCTTGTCTTTCTTCAAAACAATTTTGGATGCATTTCAGAAGTAATTTATTTCTAACTTTAAACATAAATTGTGCTGTTTTAAATTTAACCAAATCATTAAACTTAAGTATCTTCAATTTAAAAAATAAAGAATTTGTCTGCTCTAAATACCCCACATTTTCTATTATTTGAATGTTGAATAGACGCACACATCTCTGTGCTGCATGTCTTAGCAGTTAAACTGGCCTTTATTTGTGAGTCAATGTGTAGGATGTGGAAAAGGGAATCTCTGAGCATGTCATCACATTCTTGATGGCAGAAAGTGAAGAGCAAAGAACTGAAGGAGTCTCCTCTATTTCCTCTATCAGCAAAGTCAGAACAGTTTGCTCCTTCACAGTTATGTCACTGAGCACTGTTTTGTTAGAGCCATGGTTTAATAGAGTGATGACATCACACATCTGACAGCCCAATGCTTTATTTTTCCTCTTCAGGACAGATGCTTGATACGATCATTGGCCTGCACTACAAGGACTATTATCTGGTGGCATTCAGAGTCCTATGTTTTTCAGGGTATTTAAAGTGCGTTGATTGTAGTCTTACAAAGATGCCATTTGCAGCATATCGTTACAAATAACTGTCCAATTAGTCGGGAATAGACTGTCTGAATGCCATTTATAACTTCAAATATGTGCTGTGTTTTTGTGCTGTGTCCTAAAGAAACCTTATCATGGTTTCCACAAAAAAAAGATTGAGCTCCATAACTATTAACACTATAGTAGTAATGTTTCTTGAGCACCAAATCTGCACATTAAAACAATTTCTTAAGGAACTTTTCACTTGAAAAGATTTAATTTATTTTTTATTAAAAAATAAACTAAATTACCCACACAAAACATTGAAGTAATATGAAGTATACAGTTCAATAGTGAATTTGAATGTCGCCAGATCTTGTTTAGAGACTAATTATTTGCCCTTTTTTCCCTTTATTATGACCAGTGTTGAGGAAAGTTTATTTTAAATGGGACCTATTATGCAAAAATCACCTTTTTAAGGGGTACTATTATAACAGTTGTGTGGCAATGTGTAAATATAGAAAGCCTCTAACAATAGAAGTTAATTAATTCACACTTCATAAAAATAGTCTGTAAAAACATTTTGAATGACATTTTCCCTTTGTACATGTCATAGAAGGGAGAAAGACCTGCCCATTAGTGATCATCATCTTGGCCTCATTAGCATAGACAGCCCTGAGTGAGAAGCAACCGTCTGCCATTAGAGTTTCCACCTGCTGAAGATAATGTCAGTGACTAAGATAATTATAAATGTGGAGTTTTAGGATGCACAAATAAACACTGTAACCTCCATACACTCATTTCACGCGACCACCATTTTAAAACACGAAAGCGAGGCTGCAGTGGGAAAAAACCCGGAAGTATAGGATCAGCACTGTAAACATTGCAACTGCTGTGTACTACAAACCTCCAGCTGTTACTGCGACTTCAAAATGCAGAAATGGTGTAAACATCACTTTAATATCATTCAGTTACGTTTATTGTAAACAATTTAAAGCATTTTAGGCATCAAACAACATCACAATCTCTTTAAGAGTAATACGCTTAAGTGTCCTCCTAGGTTTCTGTTCATGGCAGCAGGTAAACATCGTGGGGACGCTTTCCTGCTTCAACCTATGTAACCCGGTGAGCGATAAAACAATGCAGTCCTCTGTAGCACATCTTCGTGTTGTCTGTAACAGTGTTTTCCCGGTACTGAAGTTTTAAAAACGTCCATTTCCCGCTAACATTCAAGTGCCACTGAGCGCGCTCATAAACAGCGCTGATTTGATGCAGTATTCACCAGTGCTCAACAGAATGACTGTGAAGGTTATCAGTTCACCGCTCTTTACAGATTGAAAACACACATAGACGGACATTGAATCGTTTTAAAGCCGTGAAGATCAGTAGATTCATCAGCGGATCGCTCGTCTGTGTTTGTACTCAGTAAACAGTGATGAGTTTGGTGAACTGATGACCTTCACAGCCAATCATAGTAATTTCTGTTGAGCATAATGGCAAATCAGCAGTGTTTAAGAACGCCATCAACAGTGCCTTAAATGTTAACGGGAAATGGGTGTTTTTTATTTCATTACTGAATTATTGTATCGTGGCAAGTCTAATATACCGAAAGAATCAGTTCAATAACTTGAGTTTGATGAATGGCATCTAAAATGTGTGCTTGGGAAAGAAAGTGTTAGCTAAGTAGTGCCATTTCCAACTTAGCTGAAAATGTGGTCAAATATCCCTTTTTATTTTCATTATTCATTCAGAACGGACCTTCGGGTCACTCGGAAGGCAGTGAAATGATAAATTTGTGTCACTTCTCACTTCTCTTTGCTGATAGATATACAGCCAGGTACACAATATTTCTGTGTGACTCAGGCGATATTTCAGGATTTCTTCCCACTGCAGCCTTGATTTCGCTGTTAATAATGGCGTCCATCTATAGACTGCCTTCTTCTGAAACACTTCTTTTCACATTTTCAGTTTTTTACACAGATAACATACTGTTTTAAATCTGCTGCTATGCTGACACATAGACATTTGTAGTCCAGCCCTCTTTCAAAAATAAGACTGGGAGCACAATCTCATTTGAATTTAAAGCGACAGTCACCAAAACGGCACAATTTGGGTTAAATAATTTTCAAAGAGTTATGGAAAATTATTTGTGGGGTATGTTGAGCTTAAACTTTACATACACACTCTAGGGACACTTTACATACACTCTAGCCCTTTAAAAGTGTTATATACTACGATATTAAGTTTAAAAAAAGTCACTAAATGTGTTAATTTGATATTTTTAAGTAAAGTAATTTGATGTGTTATGTTAGTTTTGTTTTTTGTTTTTTTCATCTCGATTGGGCTTAAGATGGTAATATATTACTTTTAAAAGTAGATCTTCCCAACACTGATTATGACAGAACAATAGCTAGACAGGAAGCGATGAACTTGGAGAGGGGGGTTGAGTGGGGTCGAGAAACATCCACGAGCCAGGACTCCAACTTGGGAAATGGAAGGCTTTCTATATGTCAGCGCACTGCCTATCAACACATAAATGTTGCCAGATGTTGATTTAAAAACAACAAGAACTGAAACCCAAACACTTTAACTCAGAAAATAAAAAAACATACATTTCAATATATTCACTTCCTCTCTTAATTGACTCCTTCAACTTGATCAGCTAAATGCCAAAAATGTTCATACATTTTAATTATTTAATCATTTAATTATTATTTAGTTTTTAATAATTGGACATGGCAATAATTACAGAACACACTGCATATCAGCCTTTCAAATAAACAAAATAATTAATCATTCATTTTCCTTTGGCTTAGTTCCTTTATTAATCAGGGGTCACCACAGCACAATGAACCGCTAACTTATCCAGCATATGTTTTACACAGCATGTTTTACACAGCAGATGCCCTTCCAGCTGCAACCCAGTACTGGGAAACGTCTTTACACACTCATTCACACAAATACACTACGACCAATTTAGTTTATTTCATTCACTTACAGCACATGTCTTCAGACTGTGAGGGAAACCGAAGCACCCGGAGGAAACTCACGTGAGCAGGGGGAAAACAAACTTCTCACAGAAATGCCAACTGACCCAGCCAGGGCTCGAACCAGCGACCTTCTTGCTGTGAGGCAACAGTGCTAACCACTGAGCCACCGTGCTGCCCACTAAACAAAACATAAAATCATAATTTAGAGGAATTTCTCCTATATTTAATTGCAGTTGTCACACCAAAGCCTTCACATTTTATATGTTAAAAGTTCTAGTGAATGATGCTGCATACTTACAGTACCAACCAAGCATTAGCAATCACTATATGAATGACCACACCTATTCTGGTTATATTATTTTGCTTCTAAGTAACACTTTTGTGTGAATAACAGTAAAATTGGTTTAAGATCACTGAAAGCTAAAGATCACATGTAAGATCACATCAACACTCATGTTTTTGTCTTTCTTCCAGGTTGCAGTAGTAAAAGTGAAAAACACAGACAAAGTATTTGCCATGAAGATTCTCAACAAATGGGAAATGCTCAAAAGAGCTGAGGTAAAGCTACTGTTTTACTGTGTTAGCCACAAATTACATTAATGCTTTCTCAAGACTGGATTTTATATAATGTACAAATGTACTTGATCCATTTAGCGTCAGACTCTTAGCCATTTTATCTGTTCCCCTGTCCTTTCATTCGTTAGTTTTCTTGTAGAGTGTTACTCTCTCTGTCTTTGCCCGTTACACGAGAAACTACTTGAAAACAAACAGTCTTTGCTCTGTGTGATTCAGAAATCATTCTTCACAATGGAAATAAGTAGAAATAGACCCTTTGGCTGGAGTAATTCTAAAGTATGTGAGGCACATTTTTGACTCTAAAAAGTGGTTTTCTTTTGACGTTTAACCCTGTTCCCACAGACAGCATGTTTTCGGGAGGAGCGGGACGTGCTGGTGAATGGGGACTGTCAGTGGATCACAACATTACACTATGCTTTCCAGGACGAGAACAACTTGGTGCGTGAGAAGTCTCAAGCTCACATTAAGTCTGATTCACATTTGCTCGATAAGCTGTCAAGGGGGAGATAATGCGATGATCATCAATCAGAGGACACTATCTTACAATATCTATGTCATGTTGTGCATATAGGGTGACTGGAGAAGAGGGACTCTAATATGAATTATCATTTCGAGATCAGCTCGTGAGTGGGAGTGTAAGGGAATGAAACTGGAGGGAGAGAGCGATTTGAAGAGGTTTAGGATCAAAGACTGTCATGGAAAATTTAAAAGGGATGGGTTAATCTTAGGGTTAAGGGAGTTTTTAAGCATATAGACTGCCTGTGATTAGGACTGTGCAATATGATGATGTATTATCATATGAACAAAAATAAAAAGTCTATTGTTTCATATTATACTATATGGTTTATTGCATGGTGTCACAAAAAAACATAGTTTACAGTAACAGTTACCATTGGGTGAATTAATAGATGCCATTATGGAGATGCAAACAGAAACATGAACCACAGGATCGTGAGAAAGCAATTTTGAAAGTACAATGTTTACCTTTTGCATTTTATTTAGCAATATTTTTATTTTTATTCTAGATCTGTAATCATTAGTTTTGAAAAGTGTTTTATATTGCGGTAATATTTATTTAGTTTTACCCTGAATTGCTTGATAAAGTGAGAAATAGGATCACATACAGTGCTCAGCATAAATGAGTATACCCATATGCCGATATTTTTATCTATTTCTCAGTGAATATATTTAATATATTTTAGCTCATTTGAGCAAAATAGATTTAATAAACAGTTTTATTTATTGAAATTATATTTTAATCATTAAACATCTTTAAAAATAGAAAGATAATATAATATTTTAATCCATGCAAAGTATTGCAAAAAAAACTAATTACAATCTACACAATTTTAACAAAAATTTGTTTATTTTTTCTTTCTCTTGATTTTTCCTCTTTTTACAATATTTAATTAATATTTTTTCCTATAACATACAAATATTTGCACTGTTATGTTGTTAGATTACCTCCAGTTTTGTCTTCAATATTGCCTAATCTAATGCATATGCACAAATATAATATTGTAAAGCATCCTATAGAAAATATTTATTTTTAAGACAGATTTGTGAGGGGTGTACTCATATATGTTGGGCAATGTATAATTATTACATTTGTCAGTATATAATTTAAAATATAAAAAAGAAATATTCCTTGACATGTGGTCAAAATATATGATAAATGATTTAATTTACAAAAATGGTACAATATTGTATATACAAAATTATATATATATGTGTGTGTGTGTGTGTGTGTGTGTGTGT
>CAIGQZ010035027.1:17640065-17656332 GCA_903798205.1 Danio tinwini
ATTAATCCTCAAAAATACAACTTGCCTAATAATTCTGCACTCCCTGTGTGTGTATATATATATTATCGGATAGGAGATGACTTATATCGTCAAATGTGATTTTTGTCATATTACACAGCTCTTTCTGTGGTTGATGTTTGTGTTTCCCATTCCTTTTCTCTAATTTCTGTCTTAATTACTCCCTATTTTTCTCTCCTTCTAGTACCTGGTGATGGACTACTATGTAGGGGGAGACCTGTTGACTCTGCTTAGTAAGTTTGAAGATCGTTTGCCTGAAGACATGGCCAAGTTCTATCTGGCTGAGATGGTCTTGGCTATTGACTCTGTGCATCAACTACATTATGTTCACAGGTTAGTCTTTATGTCTTTAAAAAAACGGGTGGCAGTTAATTTAAAAAAGTATGGGTAAATGAATTACATGATATTCTTTTTTGTTTCTAAAATTAATTCTATATATAAGTTGAGACATGAAGTCAGTTTAATTTTTTACAGATTACTTTGTATTTAATTTTTTTATGAAATGCATTTTCTCTACTTTATTTTCTTCTGGTTTCCATTGTACTGTTTTTTTTATCCATTTATAGGACGAAGAACCATAATTGGTAACTTAATTTATATTGATTACTTAATGAGTATTATAATGAGTACCCTATAAAGAGTTAAATGTGTCCTATAAGTATCAGTATCAATCTAATAAGTGTCCTTATAAACTATGTTGGGTAAAGTTTTTAGAAGTAATATATTATACTATATAATCCGAGGGTGCTTTCACACCTAGACTTTTGTTTTAGAAAGCTCATAAAACACTTTTAGTTAGTGTTAATTCATGGATCATCTTGATACTGTTGACTATCATTGGAGAATCTCTTGATAATGTTTAATCTCTTGCGGTTGCCAAGTTAATCGACCAAAACATGACTTGGGTGAGAGTGAGACATACATATCTTAAAGGCTCAAGTTTATAGCTTTGGTTAACATTTTATAGAAAGTATACAGCTTTGGTGAAGTCAAAGAAGCAAGCTTGTTTGCTAGTTGGTTGCAGGTGGTGTTATGGAGGACAAGAATTTGATTGGATAATAATCTGTGTGGTGAAACATGAGTCATCAATAATTTGCTCTGTTTTTACAGAACAAAAACACTGTACGTTTTAAAAATGTACATGCTTAAAGTCAACATGAAACAGAAGCTAGGTTTGTGCGTTCCCCCCTTTTGTGACATACATCTGAGAAAAAAGCGAGAAAAAAGATGTAGGATGGTGCATGATGTTGTCCTTTGTGAACCAATTGGATTGTTGTAAGATGGGCGTTGCTACTGTAACAAAATGGAGGAAGTCACACAGAAAAACAGATTTCAGATGGGGCAGTGTTTAGGGAAGTGACTTTTCTCTATAAATACAGATTCTGCATTTCTGAATTCAGTGGACTGGCCTATGTAAATCACATAAATTAGATTCTGCGCATACGTAAGGGTCTGAGACAACAGAGGTAAGGATCCACATGCAGTTTGTTACAAAGTAGTCAGACAGGCAACGGTCAAAATAGGGGCTAACTGGAGCAAACAGGAAATCCAAGAGCATAGTCAAAAACAGGCAAATGGTCAGGTCAGGTGGCAAAACAATGTAAACAGTAAAACAAAGCAAAGGTCAACAACTCGGGAAGGCAAGACAAGGATAGCGCTTATGTGACGCTCTAAACAAAAGCTAGACTCCGCAAAGTTTGTGTGAATGTTTGCTGTATATATCATCCAATAATCATTCTAAGATGAACTTTAGCTACCTGTGTGTGTGTGTGTGTGTGTGTGTGTTTGTGTGTGTGTGTGTGTGTGTGTGTGTGTGTGTGTTTGTCAGTCTCTGGATGTCTGTCAGCTATGGCAAGAGTGATTGGAGCAATGATTGGAGCAATGAGAGTTGTAGTTCAGTTCAGTGGCAGAATTGTTCTCCAGCTATCTGCAACTGCTAGATCGCTTGTGATCATAGCTGCATGCTTCATATAGCAATATGAAGGGTAGTGAAATCTTTTTTTTTTGTGCTTGTTTTTTTTACTTTCAAGTTCATGATCATTTGAACAGCAGAGTAAATTAGCAAGAAGATGACATCAACGCTAATAAAAATAAATGAAATGCAACAAAACAGCTACATATATTTCATAGGGTTTATCAAATCAGCAAAGCATGCATTGAAATTGAGTCAGAGTCGAAAAGGGACTATGTTTAGTCTTAATCTTCGGTTATCACACAGGAAGAGGCTTCTCTACATTTGCATAATGACAGGCAGCAGTTGCATAGATCCTCAGTGTGATGAATGTGTTTGTACTGGGACTTTGGGTGTGCATCAACAATCCCACCAAACATTTGGATACAAACAAACACACACACTTTGTGTTCCAATGTACTCATGTAGTCTTTCTCAAAAACCTATGTGCAGCTTTTTTCAGTCTCGGTCTGCCAATTGCAGTGTGTTTTTGGGGCACCCAGAGGGACAGGCAGGGGAAAGTTAAAGGCAGCAATCATGGGGTTAGAGGTGTGGTCAGCTCTCGTCTCGTGAGAGTTTGGCAAGCCTGGTTTGTGGAGGGTGGGGACAAAGTGGATTGGTCCCCGGGGATGGGGTTGGCGTGGGTGTGTTTTTGTATGAGCAAGCTGTGTTCTAGGGTGTGCAAATGGGAATACGTGCATCTGTATGATTGAGGGTGGATGTGCTGTGCGAAAAAACACCACAGTATGCAAGAATGCACACTGATGGGTTCATAATTAATAGTTTACCATCTAAAAACATGGTTTAAATGGATGCTTTACTTTTGTTATCTTCTACTCCTCTTATATCCATATCACATCCCATATCATTCCAAACTCATATCTGTTCTCTAAAAAAAACTAAATGTATATGTTTAGTAAAATTTTCAGTTTTTTTCTTCATTTAATTAAAATATGCTTTCAAGCTCCAAAAAAATTAAAAAGCACCATAAAAATACTGAAATTATTTGGTCAAATGTATGTGGTGTTTACAAATACTTATGCATGTATTGTAATTTTTTGGTGAAAAGTAGTTTAATATTTAAACAGTGATAAAAAAAACAACTGATTTATTAACATGACTATATACGTAGTAATAAAAGATAATGTAATTATATTGTAAGTGGTGTTAGTGAGGCCAGCAGAGGGTGCTCAATCCTGTGTGCGTCCTAATGCCCCAGTACAGTGAAGTGGACACTATAATGTCAGTGAGCGCCGTCTTTCGGATGAGACATTAATCTGAGGTCCTGACTCTCTGTGGTCATTAAAAATTTCATGCCTATTATCGTAAAGAGTAGGGGTGCAACCAGGGTGCGAATTACAGGGGGGTTTGTAATTAAATAATACTTGATCCCCCCTGAAGGACATGAAAACAGCATATGGGGGGGGACCAGCCCCCTAAATAGTGAGAAATAGTTTGCTCTGATCTTAAATACTAATATTATTAATTAAAATAATAGATAATATAAATATACATTTGACCACCCCTATAATGGATATTACCATTGTAAACACATAATCACGCCAATTAGTTTACGCCAATAGACATAGTAAGTGTTCACACTTTTCTTGTCAAATAGGTGTTTGTTTCTACTCATAGCCTAAAAGTAAAGTAAAATTAGATGCATAGTTTGATCTACAGTAATTAGATTAGAGGATATTGTAGGTCAGAATACACAAAATATCCCACAAAACACTGAAAACATAAATATGTTTTATTAATTAAATATCAAAATGTCATTATAATGTTATTTAAGTAAATGCATACATTTGATTCACTGAAGGATTTATTTTACAAAATAACATTGCCGAAAACGTTTACCCCCCATGATCGTCAATGTATAATTCGCACCCTGGGTGTAACCCCCGGTGTCCTGGTCAAATTCCCTCCATCAGCCCTTATCCATTATGGCCTCTCAGTCATCCCCATTCATTGGATTGGCTCTATCACTGTATCTCCACTCCACCAATAGCTGGTGTGTGGTGAGTGCACTGGTGCTGTTATCCTGTGGCTGCCTTGCATCATCCAAGTGGATGCTGCACACTGGTGGTGGTGTGGAGAGACCCCCCATCATGATTGTGAAGCCCTTTGGGTGTATGGCCATACACGATAAATGTGCTGTATAAATACACATTACATATATATTAAACAAAATTAGACAGATTACTGTATATTATTGAATTTCACTGCAAATGAAGTAATATTATTCATTCATTCATTTTCTTTTCGGCTTACTCCCTTTATTAATCTGGGGTTGCCACAGCGGAATGAACCGCCAACTTATCCAGCATATGTTTTACGCAGCAGACGCCCTTCCACCTGCAACCCATCACTGGGAAACATACATTCACACTTGGACAATTTAGCTTACTCAATTCGCCTATAGCGCATGTTTTTGGACTTGTGGGGGAAACAGGAGTACCCGGAGGAAACCCACGTGAACATAGGAAGAACATGCACACAGAACTCCACACAGAAACGCCAACTGACCCAGCCGAGTTGAAGCAGCAACCTTCTTGCTGTGAGGCAAACGTGCCACCCACTGCACCACTGTGCAGCCCGAAGTAATATGATTTTTTAATTTTAAGTTAAAATGTCATGCCTTAGTCTAAAACGTTGGATCATTTATTTATTTGTTTTGTATTTTTACGTGAGCGTGAGTATAAATAGACATTCTTACCCATGGGCTGAAGACCATAGGCTGGCTTTATGCAGATTTGTTACAGATCTAAGTACTTGCAGAAGGGAAAGTGGAATTGCTGATGACTTTTTTTGACTATTTAACATCACTTCTTTCTTTTAGTACAGTAGCTTTATTTGTAGTGCATTTTGATTTTTTTTTACTTTGCACACGTTGACAAACAACTCCATTACACACTACATTAAAAGTAATATTCGGAAAGCATAATAGTGCACTTTGCGTGGATTCGTTAAATCTCAAATTAGTTTAGTCTCTTTATTAATTCATATTTACACTTGAAATGCATTTTTCACACATTATTTCCAGCCACTAGATTACATTAGTCGGCTCTTGCCCGAAAGCTCCTTTCAGGAAAAGCTTGGAGCTCTTGCTTTCACCCAGTCCTCATTAGACTAAGTGGGCAAGCTGTTGTGTTAAAGTGGAGGATTTTTAGAGATTGTGCTTATAAGTGGTGTTAAGTGCCCGGTTCCTCATGGCCTGATATTTACATAGAGTGTGTTCTGATGCTTCCACTGAATGTTACAGCTAAAGATCCAGACGCACTAGCATCTTTGTGTTTTTGTTATGCATGACCAGTGTATTATACACACTTATTGATCAGGGCCATATGTGTGTCCTGCTATTGATCATCTGTGGGACGTCCCAGCTGATTCCTAAGGAAACTGGAATTTCATTCACCGCCGGACATGGCTCATCGCACCTCAAAAGTCAAGAAGGGATCTCTTGTTACCTGTAAAGATCCTCTATCAAAGGAGAAAGATACACAGTCGTTGCCTGAGGATAAAGCCACATTCATTTGAAGCAGCACAGGTGATTGGGTGACCTCATAAAGAGCTTTGTTTGGCCACACCGCCGTCAGTATTAGCGCTTGTAGAACAGCTTTTTTTCAACCAGAGGGCCTTGACCTACAAGTGGAAGTTTCCTCATACTTCACTTTTTTTCCTAGAAATAATGGACTGAGCTCAATGCATGAATGAAAAGAGGGTCTAAATGAGTTGCTGAAATGTATCCAACATCCCCATACAATGAGTCCCACCCCCTTCTCTTTATTCCTGTCTACAGCTGACCGGCTCTCCCTGTGGTAGGCATGAGGCAGAGCCAGATGGTGCTCACAGATGGTTATTGTGGTTTTAAAGTGGGATTACCTCCCTCTGCTCGCAGTCCGCTGCTCCTTAAGACAGCAGCCTGGGACAGAGCCACCCAATTATCACCTACACTATAACCCCTGCTGACCGGACCGGACCCCTTAATGCACCATTACAAAGTGAATGGCTTTTAGCCTGGCAGGAGGCATTCGGCCAGGTTAACCAAATCTAACATCGATTTAAGATGCGCCAAGTTTATCGTAGTTTAAAAGGGAGCTTAGCTGTGATTAGAGTCTTAAAGGGATAGTTCACCCAATAAATGAATGTTTGCTGTTAAAGAGATAGTTCAAACTAAAATGAAAATTCTGGCGAACTTTTGAGCACAAAATATATTTTAAAGAATGTTGGAAACCTGTAGCCATTGACATTCATTTTAGGAAAAACAAATAGTATGGAAGTCAATGATTACAAGTTTCCAACATTCTTTAAAATATTTTCTTTTGTATTCATCAAAAGAACAAAAAAAACTCAAATTAGTTTGGAATAGGTGAAGGGTAAGTAAGTGATTCTTGTTCTGGAAGACCTATCCCTTTAATTTACTCATCTTCAGGCCATTCAAGATGTAGATGATGTATTGCTTTTGTAGATCATTAATGATGCCATCGAACGAAAATCTGGATATACTGTACCTAGGCATATATTAATAATAAAATTTCAGTACATGGAAATGACACTGTGAGCCTCTATTTTCTTGTTCTCATGTTAATACTGTGAATTTAAAACAGAGCAATCGGAATAAAACACCAACTCTGATAGTCCATCAGATGTCTGCTTTGTCTGCTTTGATTGCCCGCGGAGTATTCTAGTGAGATTGTAACTGATATTTTTTCCTTATTTTTAAGTTTCTCATACTAATAATAAGCATATTATCTATGGGGGACTCTTATTGTGAAAACTGGAGAGGCAGGAAGACCAAAGAGGCAGTTCTGTGAAATATGCAATCATGCATCTCATCTGTTAACCTCTCATCAGAATGCAAAAAGCAGGATATACAGATTACAGATTTATTCTGTTTATTAAGGTCTGTGAAATTTGCCATGTATGTTTGTAATGAGGCAACAGACACATGTAAACCACTAAAATGTGTGTTTAATGCAAGCTTGTACATTTTTATATCATTCAGCTCTTGCTTTTATTTGTGTAGAGTGAAATTACGCCAATAACCTTTATAAAACTTATCTGTTTATGCAGAAGTTGATCATATTTCCTGTCTGCGTTTTCATTTATGTTAAAGCTTTAAAATTCAACTCTAAATACATCTCTGTCTGTCCTTTTTGTTGAATATAACTATTATTTTGCCTATATTTCATTCACAACACAATTCATGAGCAAGCTAGGCTCCTCTAGTTGCTTAAACACAGCTCACTCACTCCTGTCTAAAATAAACCTCTTCACATCTTCAGTTAAGAAGATTGTTAACAAGACAAATATTTGAAATATTTTTGAAGTATGATTATTGTGCACATGTTTATTTCATAGTACATCTGACACAAGCTATAGAGCGTCAGAGCAGATCTCATTAATAATTAAAACCATATAAAATCAAGTTTTTTATTGTAGGGGTAATTTCTGGGGTAATAAATTAGCTAATAAAACTCTTTCTGGAGAATTGTTGAGCTTACTACTATGTAGATATCAGAGAACAATTTAAAATATTGAATGAGTGCACTCTATGGCAGCTTTAAATTGATTTCAGATTCTTAACTGAAATCATGGTCCTTGATGATTAAAAATGCAAGTCAATGACAGCCTGCACTCTTTAAGAGTCACAATCTTGATTTTAGTCACGGCAATCTGATGTTTGTGTCTGAATAACATATGCGTAGAAGGAAAGAAAGTCAGAAGTGTTGTATTGTTTATGAATATATCTGTTAATGAATATATCTACTATTATCTCTAACAACATAGTTCATTTATTCTTAAATTTTATCAAAAAAATCTGTAAACTTGATTTGTTCTGAATATTTCAATGTTATAGAGTGTGTAGTTTAAGCCTTGTTAGCTCATAGTGTTTATCTATGGACTCTGTGGAGCATATTTGTTTGGCTCTGAGCGTCTCGACTTTGTTAATTGGTTTAGCATGTTGTCTTCTGCTCTCTGCTGTTTGCGCTGTGGCACATGACCGTGACGGTGAGAATGGCCCAATCAAGCCAAGACCCTCTTAGAAAGCAAAAGCATTAGAAAGCAGACCTCAGTGACAGATTCAGCAAGAGGAGGGGATTGGTCACAGATCATGGTTGCGGAAAGATCTTTTGTGCATTGGGCTGGACTGTTGAAAAAAATAATATTTTTAAAAATATTTAGTTTTAAAATCTAAACGTAGGCAATTGTGTTCCCCAAGATGAACAGGCTCACCTAATGATTTAAAAGTGAAAGATAAACAATGGTTTCCCAGTGGTTTCCCCGCCGGAAGGGTATCCACTGCGTAAAACATTTGCTGGATAAGTTGGTGGTTTGTTCTGCTGTGGCGACCCCTGATTAATAAAAGGACTAAGCCGAAAGGAAAATGAACAATGGTTAAATGTCACAAAGAATGCAAGAATGAAATATGAAATCCTCACTTTGATGCTTTATATACTTATAAAAGATAAACGACCAAATGTTTGGCATCAGTAAGAATCAATCAATCAATCAATCAATCTATCAATCTATCTATCTATCTATCTATCTATCTATCTATCTATCTATCGAAATAATGCTTTAATTTCAATGGTCTGTTTTTAACATAATCAAAAGTGACAGTAGAGGCATTTATAATGTTATAAGACTTCCAGTTCAAATAAATTGATAATAATAAAAAAGGAATAATGTTGTATAATGGTTTCCACCAAAAAGTATTTTTAAAGCTTATTATAAAAATAAATATTGCTTGAGCATCAAATCAGCATATTAGTTTTTCTCAGTCGCTTTGGTGCATTTCTCACAACACTATCTACATTTGTACAACAGTTAATTGCATTTCTCAGAACAATTAGTCATTTGTGCACATCATAATAGCAGTTTCTCATTCCTTCCAACAAATTGCAAATGCTTTTGGACCAGCATCAAATGCTTTCATACAACTCTCTGCTGTTTTTAACATTATCATTTGCTTATGTCAGTCAAAATTAACTAAACTTGTGAATGCTGAATTGTCAAATAAAACTAATAGTCCTCATTTCACTACTTGAGTCATTACATACAAAAATGTTGAACTAGTTGTCAAAATCTGTCAAGCTCATTTTATCTAAAAAATGTATATCTTATTTTTTTCCTGAAAATGTCTTCTAAATTGAACAATTTGATGAATGATTTACAGACCTGTGTATGTTGTAGGTTCAGTTCCAATATGTACTGCAATATTGTTTACAGTTGTGCACAGCTCTACCCAAAGGAAGTTTATGTTTGTTGTAAATAAGGGTGTATTTATTATTTTGCACAATGCTGTGAATAAATTAGAATTGTAAAGAGCAAATGCATTAAACATGTGAAACACACATATTCAGTGTCTTGTACTCAGATACCTCGCTAAATACAGTGAAAAACTGTAAACTACTATCTTGAGGATCAGATGACTTTTGCTTTACCATCAAAGGAATAAATGACATTTAAAATGTATTAAAATGAAAAACAATTGCTTTAAGTTGTAATAATTCATCACTATTTTTGTTTTATTAAATAAATGCAGTCATAACTAGACCTACATGGAATTTGCGCGCACAGAAATTTGCAGATTACCGCAGATTTTTAGCCCATCATTGAGTCTTTTTATTTACTTGTGTAAATGTGTGTAAATTTATATTTATTCTTTTTTTTTATAATTTCATTAATATTATTGACTAATATGAAAAAGTTCATAAAATTAATTTACAATACAGTTTGTAAAGTAATATTTTCTTTCTTTTAGTAGATACATTATATGAAACTTGCTTTGTTTACCAATTAATTAGATTTGCATTGTAAACATTATATAAAAGTTAAAAAGGTAATATTTTTATTTAATATATGAAGTTTTTAGTAATGATACTCCCAAAATCATTCTACAAAATTTTGCGCAGAAATAGCAAAAAATGTCAGCAGATTCTGTCTTGCCCCAGTCATACAGTAACTAACTAAAGTGACTACAATATAGAAAATCTCCATTACAAAAGTATGAATGGTGTTTTTTATTTAATATTTAATATAAAAGTATAGTGGAATCATTTAAATGAAGAAAAATCTTATTTATATAAAACAAATTCAATCACTTATCCGTCCTTGATTGTCAGTTACTGTGCTGATTGAAAATTGTTGAAGAATAAATGACATTTAAAATGTATTCAAATGGAAAACAGTTGTGTTAAATTGTATTTAATTTTTGTTTTATTAAATATGTGCAGTCATAATGAGCTAAAGAGAACCTTAAACAGTAATACATACAGTATTATTCCATGGAAAATAATAATATATAAATATGATATTAAAATTGAAGGAAATAATGTAATAAATATGACTAATGTAGTAAATATTATTAAATGCTAAGTAATGTCATTTTGTGTACAGTATAGAAAATCTTCATAAAAAACTTGAATAGTGGTGCTTTATATTTAATATTTTATATAAAAGTATTATTATTTAATATTATTAAAATTTATTAAAATTTTATTTATATAAAACAAATTCAGTCACTTCACTTTCTTAGTTTTTCAGTCGCTGCTCTGATTGAAAATTGTTGACGCTGAGAATACAAACGGGTTGATTTTAATAATAATTGAATTACTAACAAAAACAACAACAACACAGCAGTATCTTATCTAGAGTGCAGTTTAGACAGCATTGGACGTTTCATTATTCGGTGTGGACGAGGTCAAGTCATTATGGACTGGGTTCCACCACCCACTGAGTTCCTCAAACAATCTCAGACAGACTTCTCTGTGTTAAAGTCTTGATACATGCTTCATTTTGGGCCACTGTTCAGCTGTGAGATAGCTGGGGGGCGACTGCCTGCCTCTCACCTAACACACACACACACACACACACATCTTCATATCTTGCACATTGCAGACAATTAATAATCAACACAAAAATCTCAGTGTTTTTTCCTCAAAAACTCCTCACTCACTGAACTAATATTCTGCCAAAAATTGAAGATCACACACACACATGCACATTGTATGAGCTTGTAATGTCTTATTTGAGAGGTTGACTGTGAAGTACAACAAAAACATCTTAGTAGCACTGAGTTTAAGGGTTTATGAGCTGTTGTGATTAATGATGTGCTGACGCAGGTAAATCCCTCGTGTGTGTGTGTGTGTGTGTGTGTGTGTGTGTGTGTGTACTTCAAAGTTTAACTTATTTCTTTTACAATGACCCTGTGCAACAACACTGTACTTGTGCCAGGCAGAGAACAGTTTGATTTATTGATATAGATAAATTCAGATGTCTTAAACGACTTATGAACGGCGTATGAATTCCAGACATTTTAGAAATGTCATGGCACAAATTATGTTATTTGAACAATAAATGAAGACAGTTGATGTTTTTATTTTATTTTATTTTATTTTATTTTATTTTATTTTATTTTATTTTATTTTAATATTATTTATTAATAAAATTTTATTTATGTATTTATTTATTATTTATATTTAAAATTTTATATAAATTATTTATTTTAATTTAATTTAATTTGATTGTTTTATTATTTATTTATTTTATTTTATTTTTTATTTATTTTATTATTTGTTATTTACGCAAATATATTTTATATAGGTATATAATATGTTTAAATAAAATCCAATAATTTATACACAATAATATATATTCAAAACTTTACATATGGTAAAATTAATATTAATGTTATTTAATGAATACTTTTATATATTTATATAAATTTTACCATTAAAAGAATATGAATTAATGTATAAAATGTTGAATAATGTTTTAATTTCTCATACAAATATATAAATTAAAATGACATTATTAAACATTTTAAACATTTAGTCATATTTATTGCATGATTTTCTTTAATTGTAATTATAAGTTTTTTATATAATATTGCTCTGATTTATGTCCATATTTATATATTTCCATGGCATACTATGTAATACTGTTTTATTAGGGTCCTGTTTTGGTTTTAAAAAAATGTTTGTGATTTGTGTTTTGTGTATATGTAGAGATATCAAACCAGACAATATCCTGATGGACATGAATGGTCACATCCGGCTGGCTGACTTTGGCTCCTGCCTCAAACTCATGGAAGACGGGACAGTGAGTTTAATCTTCAATGCTAAAGTTGTCAAGCACATGATTACTTCTTGGCTGTAGTGTATCTTCTCGTGTTCTTGCACCTGTTTTCTCTCAGGTCCAGTCCTCTGTAGCAGTTGGGACCCCGGACTACATCTCACCAGAGATCCTGCAGGCTATGGAGGACGGGAAGGGAAAGTACGGGCCCGAGTGTGACTGGTGGTCTCTGGGGGTCTGCATGTATGAGATGCTGTACGGAGAGACACCTTTTTATGCTGAATCTCTGGTGGAGACATATGGAAAGATCATGAACCATAAGGTTAGTTTTAATCAAATGCCAACAAGTATTACTGTGCCACATGCTATTTCCAGTGTGAAGTTAAAGGTGATGTGTGTCATTTTTTAATGTTAAAAGATGGCCTTCATTTAAACAAAATTATGAGTGAGCCATTCAATTGCGGATTCATTTGAACATTATAAAAACATTGTGTTGTTGTCGTCAAGAAAAACACTTTTTATGCCCTTTTATGATGCTATTGGTGCAAAAATTATACACTTCACCTTTAATTGTTGAGGTGCCCTGTTTGCAGTAGAGTAACTAATAAAGATAGTTCACCCAAAACATGAAAGTTCTTTCATTATTTATTCAAAACCTGTTAGAGTTTTTGTTTTCTGATGAATAGAAGATATTTTGAAGAATGTTGGAAAACAGTAAAAATAGACTTCTATAGAATTTGATATGGCTACTAGTTTCCAACGTTCTTCAAAATATCTTCTTTAGTATTCAGCAGAAGAAAGAGGTTTGGAACCACTTGGGGGTGATTGAATAGTTAATAAATTATACGCTACCTGACAAAAGTCTTGTCGTCGATCCTAGTTGTTAAAGCAATAAATAATAACTTGACTTCTAGTTGATCTTTTGGAAAAGTGGCAAAAGGTAGATTTTTTCTGATGAATCATCTGTTGAACTGCATCCCAATCATCAGAAATACTGCAGAAGACCTATTGGAACCTGCATGAACCCAAGATTCTTACAGAAATCAGTCAAGTTTAGTGAAGGAAAAAATCATGGTTTGGGGTTACATTCAGTATAGGGGTGTGCGAGAGATTTGCAGAGTGGATGGCAACGTCAACAACCTGAGGTATCGTATCAAGACATTTGTACTGTCTATTACATTGAAAACCACAGGAAAGGACGAATTCTTCAGAAGGATAGCGCTCCTTCTCATACTTCAGCCTTCACATTCAAGGATTGGCCAGCCCAGTCACCAGATATAAACATTACTGAGCATGTCTGGGGTAAGATGAAGGAGGAGGCATTGAAGATGAATCCAAAAATCTTGATGAACTCTGGGAGTCCTGCAAGAACGCTTTCTTTGCCATTCCAGATGACTTTATTAATAAGTTATTTGAGTCATTGTAGAGATGTATGGATGCAGTCCTCCAAGCTCATGGGAGTCATACACAATATTAATTATTTCTCCACTGCACCATGACTTTATATTCTATAGTGTACATTGTTTCTGTTAAGTGACAAGACTTTTGTCTAAGCAAAGTCAGACCTTACTATCCTAATTAAATTATTAAAAATCAAGGCATGATTTTATTTTATTTTGGTAAAATAAGCATAATCTAGAGGCCTTTGCCTTTCATGTAAGCCACTTCTAATACCAAATGATTAAATAGAAGTCAAGTTATTATTTGTTGTTCCTAAAACTTGGATTGGCGACAAGACTTTTGTCAGGCAGTGTATATACATATATATTTTTTGTGAATTATCCCCTTGATATTTAGATAATCAATTCCTTTTTTAGTTCACCAGTGTAATATTAGTTTGTATTTAGTATAAAACCCCAAAAAATCATGCATGGATTTGATTTACAAATTCTTTTTGTCTTTCCTTCACTATTTTATTCTGGATTAGTCATCTCAACCTAACGATGAGGTAAAAAAAACACCTTTTCATCAAAGTTTATTTTATTTTGTGTGGTGCTTAACTGAGCATATCTTAAACCACTTTAAAGGCCCCGATATACTTCAAGCGAAATCAAAGAATGAAGTGGTGTGACGTTGTTTTAACCAATCAGACAAAACTTAAACTTAGTTTGCAGAAAAAAAGTGAACTTTCCAGAAGAGTTGGTAAACACCATGGTAGATGTGGCCCTGTGGCTCTGCCTTCTTTGACTTGGAAATATTCTTAGGTTCACTTCCTCTGTTCAGTCCATTGAGGTCAAGCATCTACAAGTAAAAACATGAACACAGAAAAGCTGCTTTAAACGGACGTGCAATTCTGATGAAAGCAACATTGACCATTGTTTTTAAGGATTAATACTGTAAAGTCAGTCTACTGTATATAGTGCTATATAAATAAGATTGACGTGACTTGTCTTGGATTGTCTTTCTTCCTATTATCTACATCGTTTTTACTGATCCCCATTGCTTTCTTAACTTTTTAGGACTGTAATTTTAGTTGCATGTTTTTTTGTCATACTGAGCATGCTTACATGGACACCAATACTCCAGTTTTAATACGATTAAGACAACGCTCTGATTAAGAGTCTGCCATGTAAACAGCGATTTTTGATGACCTTAATCCGACTAAAGTCTTAATCGAACTAAACAGATATCGAATTAAGACATGTGGAGTATTCCTGTTGTAGTCGCATTATTGAAGTGCAGTTTTTGCTAACAGTATAAACCTTTTTATTTTTTACCACTGAATGAAGAGTGAATTTTAACTACGCTGTGAGTATATCGGGTCCCTAATTAGAATACTTAATGATGATTGATTGGGCCTCACTGTGCACTCCTGAAGTATATTTGAACTCTTTCATTTTCAGGAGCGCTTCCAGTTCCCACTTCAGGTGACGGACGTGTCCGAGGATGCTAAAGATCTTGTTCGGCGACTGATCTGCAGCAGAAAACACCGGCTGGGCCAGAATGGTATCGAAGACTTTAAGCAGCACCCCTTTTTCACAGGCATCGACTGGGACAACATCCGCACATGTGAAGCCCCCTACATCCCTGAAGTTAGCAGTCCCACTGACACCTCCAACTTTGATGTAGATGACGATTGCCTGAAAAACTGTGTACGAATCAATTTTCTCGAATCAAAAAGTCTTTTGTGTGTAGTCTTTTGTGTTTTGTGTGTAAATTGATTTTACAGAAATGTATTTCCTCTTTTATATATAGTAATTGATGGTTTTAATTGATAGTTGAGTCATGTGTTCTTTTTCTGAAATATTTTAGGAGACGTTGCCTCCACCTTCACACACAGCATTTTCAGGACACCACCTCCCATTCGTAGGCTTCACCTACACGAGTAAATGGTGAGTCAGATGGCTCTTTATTTATCATGCATTTAAGAATGCACACTACTTAGTATTTGAGTTTTTTTTTATAATTCAATGCTGTTACTCAACAAGGATACATTATTTAATCAAAAGGGAGTTTTTTTGTACTTTTGAGTTCATTAAAGAACACTGACATTTTTCAGCAATTGTTTTACAACATTGATGATATAAGACATGCTATTTGAAATCAGTATAATATAAACATCATGTAAAGTCATGTAACTGAACACTGAAGCAATGATGCTGAATATTCAGTTTTGAATCACAGGAATAAATCATGTAATTTATAATCACGATTAATCACATCAAAAATAAAAGTCTATTTTGTGTGTGTATTAATAAATTTAAATAAATCGCCGCTTTTCCCATGCAATGAATCGCCGGTTAGATCCCAGTTCAGACCAGGTTGGGTGCAGTAGGACCGGTGAGTTACACATGGGGGCTCGTCCGGGATGAAGGTGAGGTTTAGGGGATGTGAGTGACTGGTCCTACTGCACCTAACCTGGTCTGAGCTGGAATTGAACCAGTGATTTTTTGCATGGGAGTTGGTTGCTCTAACAAGGAGGCTAAAACCATGGCCTCGAGCATCTATCACTGGAGCACCTTTAGAGGTCAGAGGAGTGAGGTTTACCTGCATAGCACTTCGCTAGCTGGTCTCTGTTACACTCACCCCCCTAAACCTCAATCTCTTCCCGGACGAGCCCCCACATGTAACCTACTGGTCCTACTGCACCCAACCCGGTCTAAGCTTGTCTTTGCATGGGAGTCTGTTGCTCTAACAAGGAGACTAAAGACCATGGCCTCTAACGTCTGTCGCTAGAGCTTTTGAGGTATATATATATATATATATATATATATA
>CAIGQZ010035027.1:17675215-17695897 GCA_903798205.1 Danio tinwini
CCCCCCCCCCCCCCCAATTTCTGTTTAACGGAGAGAAGATTTTTTTCAACATATTTCTAAACATAATAGTTTTAAAACTCATTTCTAATATCTGATTTATTTTATCTTTGCCATGATGACAGTAAAAATATTTGACTAGATATTATTCAAGACACTTCTATACAGCTTAAAGTGACATTTAAAGGCTTAACTTGGTTAATTAGGTTAACTAGGCAGGTTAGGGTAATTTATTTTATAATTTTAGGCAAGTTATTTTATAACGATGGTTTGTTCTGTAGACTATCAAAAATATATATTGCTTAAAGGGACTAATAATTTTGTACTTAAAATGGTGTTTAAAAATTTTAAAACTGCTTTTATTCTAGCCGAAATAAAACAAATAAGACTTTCTCCAGAAGAAAAAATATTATCAGACATACTGTGAAAATTTCCTGAATCTGTTATACATCATTTGGGAAATATAAAAAAATTAAATAAATAAAAGGGGCGCTAATAATTCTGACTTCAACTGTATATATATATTTATTACAGTTTTATTCATTTAAGTTACTCATTAACTGTATATGGGTCAAAGATATAACAGTTTTTAGGCATTTTATCTAAAAAAATATGATTTACAGAAGGCACCTACTAAATATTATTCAATGTAAAAAAGCACAAAAAAACAGAAAAAAACAGGGGTCACATTTTAAATCTTTATACTCTGCCATTATTCTTATATACTTTGCGTTATTCAAATTGCTACACTATACCCATTTGTGCCACAGACGTTTTTAAATAGTTTGATGAAACATTTTCACCCGTATTTTGTTATTTATTTATATGTAATATGCATTTTTAATAGTACATTTCCTTTTTGATGTACATGTCAAAATGTTATACCTGGTCTTTGAGCCATATTTTGACCCATCAGCTTTATTTCAATGAACAAAACTATTTTAGTTTACAGTAGCAATACTAAGGTGACAATCAAAAATACCCACAACTATTATCATTGCTTAATACACAGTTATTGCAATCCTGTCTAATTTGGTGATATAATTATGCTTTTTATTAAGATTTCTAATCATTTGTAGGTGTGAAGCACCAGGATTCCCAGAATTCCTTCTTGGCTTTCCTCAATGCGCCCACTTCTGCACTGGATCAATTTGATGTAAGTTTGAGATCCCAGGTGTTGTTTATGAGCACATCTGCACAGAACGTTACTCTTGATTCATTTTATTCATTCTTCTTCACGTTATTTATTTATTTTTTTTACATATATTCTGTATTATTCTGATGCATCCTGATCTGTTTTATTTTTTCAGATTTTGTCATAAAGTATATGGTTATTTTTTTTCTTTCTTTATTCTATTGTCCATTTTAGGACTCATTTTCTTCCTCTTCATCTTCTTTAGTTGAATTTTGGGAAGATGTAAGTTCTCCAGACATGTTATAGCGGAATTGTCTTTCATTTTACACATTTAAAAGCAGAGAAGCAAAAGCCAGATATTCCAGTAATGAAACTGTCCTAGGAAAAAAATCACTGTACCAATGCAAACTCACCTGCAATGGATGTTGCTAAGCTAATAGCAAAATACTTGACTTTCCAATAGGCACCTTGTTGTCAAAACAACATCAAATTGACGTTAACATTAGCATAAAAATTGCAAATCGATCTGATGTCAAAACTGTCGTAAATTGGACATTCACACATTGATGCCATTTTGACCACCAAAATAACACAGTGTTTCCCAACCCTGTTCCTGAAGGCACACCAATAGTACACATTTTGTATGTCTTCCATATCTGACCTATTAACGTTTTGGAGTCTCTTCTAATGTTTTGATGAGTTGATTCAGGTGTGTTCGATTAGGAAGAGGTCGAAGATGTGTGCTGTTGGTGTGCCTTCAGAAACAGGGTTGGGAAACACTGAAATAACAACACAAAAAGTATTATGATATAAGAAAAGTTGTACTCATCTGGAAGCTTCAATTCCAAGTTGCTAATCAGATTTACAATTTTATATCCTTACACCATGTCCTAATAACAGGCGACGTGAAAAATTCCAGCAACAAGCAATTTGCCTGCATTAAAACCAATGCGAAATGACAGAAACATTAAAATACATAAAAATAAAATGCTAAAGGCTTTAAATCTAATTAATGCCTATTAAACCTCTTTAACATTAGTAATAGGCTACTTAGTGACTGATGTTGTTGGTTTACACTGAATCACAGTTCTGAACTTCACTGCTAGTTATTTTATTTTCAAGATCTGAGGTAAACTATCTGCTGCTGCTTTCAGTAGTATGGCAATAAATGTTATGTAAAAATATGTTCAAACTTGGTTTAACAGTGAATAAAGCACATAATCTGTATCTGAGGTGATCTTTGTCATAGTAGGATACAGTTGAAGACAGAATTATTAGCCCCCCTGAATGATTTCTGCTTAACGGAGAAAAGATTTTTTTTCAACACATTACTAAACGTAATAGTTTTAATAACTCATTTCTAATGACTGATTTCTTTTATCTTTGCCATGATGACAGTAAACAATATTCTACTAGATGTTTTATAGACACTAGTATTCAGCTTAAAGTGCCATTTAAAAACTTAACTAGGTTAATTAGGTTAACTAGGCAGGTTAGGGTAATTAGGTAAGCTATTGTATAATGATGGTTTGTTCTGTATAGACTATCAAAAAAAATATAGCTTAAAGGGGCTAATAATTTTGACCTTAAAATGGTTTTTAAAAAATTTAAAACTGCTTTTATTCTAGCCAAAATAAAACAAATAAGACTTTCTCCAAAAAAAAAATATTATCAGACATACTGTGAAAATTGTATTGCTCTGTTAAACATTATTTGGGAAATATTTAAAAAAGAAGAAAAAATTTAAAGGGGGGCTAATAATTATGACTTTAACTGTATACTGTTGTTCTGTAGCAGCGTCTCAGGAATCGAAAGCATTTCTAAAGTGCAAATTGCGCTCATTCGCTCAGTACCCTGTTGCGTGTAGTTATGACATGGTGTTATATGCACGTAAACAATGCATTGGTTCCAACATTGTCATTGTATCAAAAACACCTCAGAAATGTATTACAGGACTGTCTTGTAATCAATGTTAAGGTGTTTTTAGGTGATTTTTAGATTGTTAGAAGTCAATTAAAGGTAGTTAATCGACATCAAATTGCTTTGACATGTTTTATGACATCGTTTTGACATAAAGGTTTCTGGTGGGTTAGCATAAAAATACACAGCGCAGACAAATTGGGTATACTGCGCTGATTTCCGTTATTTATACATTTCAATTTTGGATTTAGCATTAAATTGATTTAAAGTTTCTGTCAGTGTGCTGTTTTACTTTGTCTGCTCCTTGTGATAGTGAGTTTTGAAGTTCTTTGATGTAAAGAAAATCCTTTGTTCATGTAAACTATGCCCAGACATCCGACCCAACATTAGACGTGTTTTTACATGCCCTTGTTTCCTTCCCTCTGTTCTCCTACCTGCTGTCCCAGATCTTGATCCTTTCCAGCTGACATTATACATCAAGTCTGACTCTCCTCTATCTTTTTCTCTCTCTCTCTGCATATGAAGCGCTCACCCTCTTTTGGTCCTGGAAGCAAAACCAGACGTGTAAGAGACACTCCCCCGTGTCACAAAAAAATTGCACTAGTTTTTTTTTTCTTCCTATGGTTGTGATGGGATGTTTTGCAAACTGCATGGGTGGCAGCTCTGATTGTGGTGATTTCTGTATTGCATGAGATCTTTAAAGCTTAAATGCATCTGAAATGTGTTTGGGAGCCTTCTTTTATCTGTCTGAATGCATGTATATATACCCTAAATGTGATTAAAGTGTTGTATATTAGTGTACTTCAGAGAAACTGGGTTGGTTGGTTAATTAAATGTAGTAGTTTGTTTTCCATACCATGATCTTTTATGGTACATTTTTAAAAGAACATTTATGAAAGGATAAAAGGGTGTAATTTTATTGTTTGCTCACATGTGAAGATTCTAAAGACAAAATAAGCTATATAAAGGTTGTTTATTGTAATATAATTTTCTCATCATTTACTCACTCTAATGCCGATCTAAACCTATATGTTTTAGTCTAAGAATTGTCACTTTTTATGTACAAAGTCTGTCAAAGTCCAAGCTCTTTTTTTTCAGAGTCTGTAAGATTTTCTTTTTCTTTCTAGCTTAAAGGGGCTGTTTGTTTTTGACTCGTCTAAAGCATAAAAAATACCATAATATGTGTGCAGATATTTAAGAAACATGCAAAGTGAACATTCCTGTTTATCTGAAAAACAATGCTAAAGTCAGTTATTCTGCTTTGAAAATGTCTGTTACGTGCTGGAATGGCTGTTTTTGTTTTGGTTATTTTTAACCCCAATGCCAGTTTAGCCAATCATATTTCAGCACCCTTGCTGGAAAACTGTGTATTTCATTCATTCAGTCATGAAGGCTCTCAAACAATGCTTCCGTGACAGTAGCAGATTTTGAAATGAGACACAGATTCAGAGTTCCACATTAGGTTATTATTTAGCAAATAATAAAATTTATTATGCGCGTAAACATTAGGTGAGCAGGTTACATTGTAACCCTGTGTCCTAACAACATGCTACGTGACGAGATTTGCAGTGATAAGCAATTTGGCTGTTTCCACTAGACACAACAAGTCAGAAATTTAAATACAGCCATTCAAAAGAACAGAATATGCACGCACTCATGAAATGGAAAGGTTTATAATCTAATTAATACATATTAAACCTCTTTAACATTATTAAATGTAGAATGCTAATGCTGAATGATTGATATTTGTTTTGTAGCATAGCTTGCACAGTTCTAAAGTTAGAATTTTAAATGGTATATTTTATTTTCAAGATCTGAGGTGAAACAATCTTCTGTAATATGGCAATAAATGTCATGTAAAATGTAGGACTGTCAATTAATAAAAAAATTAACTAATTAATCACACTTTTTTGTGATGAATCATGAATTAATCACAAAAGAAATTAATCTTGATTAATCATGATTAATCACGTATAAAAAAAATCCAAAATACAGGCATTGCAAATATGAAAATTGGAAAATTATAATAATAATTTAATAACAATAAATAACAATAATAACAATTGTACTCATTGTAAAGTTGTATTGCAAGTTGAGAACATTTATTATAAAGTAGATTTAATTATGAAGTAGAAACAATTTTGCTTAGTCCTTAACATTTAGTTAGTTGCTAAGACAGCGCACTCCTTTCAGATCATCAACACGCACAATCGTTTTTATCAAATTTGCTTGAACTAAGCAATCTTAAAGTATGGTGTTTTTCAAGCAAGGATTCTAGGCGAATGGCGATCACGCCGCCCTCAACCCAAAAGTGAAATAGAAAGTGACTGGTTCGCGGATGAAAGTAAGGACCGGGGGGGAGGTTCGCTCACTATTCTGCCACCCAAGGCGGCCGCCTAGGTGGCCTCTATGGACGCATGTCGTTACTTTTGGTTAAAAAAACGGTTCAAATCAGCCTTTAGGCTCGATATTCAGGTACACTCACGTCAATCTGGCAACCTGCGCTTGCGTGTGTTTTGATCCAGGAGTGCAATATCTAGTTCAACCACTGGGTGACAAACTTACATACTGCACCTTTAACCATTTTTGAGGTTTACAAGATTTCTATTTAAAATAAATTCAGTTTTTTAACTCTTAAAGAATGCTAAAAATGCATCATCGTTTTTGTAAAAAATATTAAGAAACTGTTTTTATCATAAAAAAAATATGATAATAAAAAGCATATTACAATGATTTCTGATAGGATCATGTGACACTGATGAGTAAAGAAATAATGCTAAAAATTCAGCTTTGCCTTCCATTAAATCACATTAAATAATTAAGATACATTAAATAATATAAATTACATTTAAATTACATGATAGAAATAGCATATTTTTAGAGTACTGTTGTTTTTGCTCTAATTTCGAATGTAACATTAGTTTGAAAAAGAAACTTATTTCTAATGAATTATAAAATATTACAGAAACAAAGCTGTTGGATTTTAATGTAGTTTTTGTTGAAAAGTTCTGCATAAGTCAATAAACAAGCGTTGACAGAATTGTAACATTTGAGCAAACTTTACAGACCTCTTTCATTTAAGACTCTCATAAATTGTGGATATGCTGCTTTAATGTTTTCCTTGTAGTTCACTGGGTTTGTGTTGATTTTCCATGCTGTTTCGGCTGTTTTGTCTTGCATGTGTAGTTGGTGTGTGGTCTCTGTGTAGTGGGTGCATTGGCATTGAGCCTGGATGCACATGCTTTTTCTTGCTTAGCGGGTGTAATTCCAGTAAAGTATTGTTGTCATGATAAGCTCTATGGTATTGATGTATTGCTTTGAATGCTGGCATGTTTTTTTCTGATTTCATAGTCATTTGAAATCTTTAGTGAAAACAATTCCTCTCTTTTCTCTCTTAGCTTGACTCTGCAGATTTCACCCCTTCCAACACTCCATCCAGAGATGAAGACGCAAGATCTCGCCGTATTTCACGCTCACGCTCACCGTCCACCGCCAGTGACATGGAGCCTATCGAGGTATCTTTTGGACTTTTTTGAAAGGATGGTTCACCCTGAAAATTAAAATTTTATAATATTTTGCTCACCCTAATGGCATTCCAAACTGCTTAACATGTTTTTGTTGCTCAGATCATAGCTGGACAACACTTAATACATGTATAATGTGTAATGTAGAATGCAGTCTAAAATATTTGGAGCTTGTCCATTTTCAACCACTTCTACAAGAAACACATTTAGTCAGAATGGTGTAGGGACTCATGTGGTCAAACCTGAACCTCAAAACATTTGTTGCACAAGTATATTTTTGGTAATAGTCAAAAATAAATGGTATGGGTGAAAGTTGTTGATTTTTGTTTTATGTTATTTTTGTTTTAGTATTAAGTAAAGATCATGTCTCATGAAGATATTTTTGTACATTGTCAAATATATCAAACCCTTTTTTTATTAGTAATGTGCATTTCTAAGCACTTCTTATAGAGAAGTTTGAAGACATTTTTTGTATTTACCCAGCAGGCACAAAACATCATAAGATGTTAATATTAGGTTAGAATTAGGTTGTGACGTCAGGTGACCAAAATTCAATGTCTAGCCAGCGTCTAAGGAAAACATTATTTTGACGTCTAATAACGATGTCAAATGACGCTAATATTTGGTTGGTTTTGGGTTGTGTTGGAAAGTGACCAAAATCCAACATTAAGCCAACATCTTAAACCAATATCATATTGATGTCAAATACTGACATTTATTCTTCAGGTATGGCAACCAAAATCCAACGTCTGATAGACGTCATAGTGGTAACGTCCACACAACGTCAAGCTGTAACATTGTTACACATAAAAATTTGGTTGATCTTAGGTTGGATGTTGGACATGGATGTCGGCTTATTTCCATTTCCAATCAAAATGCAGCCTCCCCATGACGTTGGAGTGCAATGTCAATCTGACGTCATGTTGACATCCTGTGCCTGCTGGGTAGATTTTTTTGAACACTTGGATTCACAGTAATTCACAGTACAAAAAAATACTTTTCTTACTTGGAGTTTCTGTCTTATTTCTAGTCCAAATATCTAAAACATCTTAAATCAAGGAACATTTTCATGACAAGTCAAAAATGTTGTCTTGTTTTCAGAAAGAATATGTCGAAATTAAATGAGTTTTTCTTTAAAGCAAGCTAAATAATCTGCCAATAGGTTAAGCTAAATAATCTTATTTCAAAGTAAAAACACTATTATTTTGCTTAACCCATTGGCAGATTATTTAGCTTGTTTTTAAAGAAAAAGTCACTTAATTCAACTCATTATTTCTTAAAACAAGAGAATATGTTTTACTCGCCTAAAAATGCATGTTGATTTAAGAATTTTTAGATATTTGGACTGAAAACAAGTAGAAAAAAGCTTTTTTTGCAGTGGAGATATATTGTCCTATCTTCACAAGCCATACATCAATGCAAAGGCACATAGACGAAAAATCTTATGACTGGTTTTGTGGTCAGGGTCCCAAATGTGTTCAAACAGCCACAAATGATCTACTTGTTCCGTTGTTAACCTCAAACATGATTCTTATTTTAGTTGTTTTGTAAGAAAGATATTGGTTCAATGCAAAATTCACAATGAACCAATAAGAGATTAGTATTGAAATTTTAGACCTACAAGATAAACAAGATGAAGACCTGATAAAATCCAAACACAAGTGGTCACGAGACACATCTGAACGCATGTAAACGCCAGGTGGAAACCTCATACCTCAACCAAATAATTAATGTCATCCATTACTTATACTTGTGTTGCACTGAATAAATTCAGTTGTATGTGATTGGAATGAAGGGCATAAATGATAATCCAATTTTAATTGATTAAGTGAACTTACACTTATTGTGACTTGTGTTCATGTAATAAAATGCGCTGATGTGTTGGTGTGTCATCCTCTTAGTTGATTGACCACACGTCACGTAGTCTTCAGACCCCAACAGGCAGATCAGGCTACGGGAGCTTGGGACACTCATCACCTAAGGTAACACTAGGAATTTAGGCCACATGTAGATAAAAAAAAGTCTAATCATTTTTGTATAATAGATCTGGGTGGTATGAATCTATTAATATCATAACAGCAGAAATATGTCAGCCTGGCTGTTAGGATTTTTTTATTTTATTTTTGAAAGCAGTTAAAAGAGTAAAATGAAATATGATCGTGTTTTGAAAAATATCCTTTTTAATTAGTTCTGTGAAACACTAAATTGTAGTTCAGGTTAACAGTAGTTCTATCAAAAAAAAATCCTTATAATTTGCCACTATACTTGAAGCCACTAGTTTGTTTCTGTACCCGTTTTGATTACCTAGTTTATTTTAATAATGTAATAATATTTTTACCCACGGGCGACGCAATGGTGCAGTAGGTAGTGCTGTTGCCTCACAGCAAGAAGGTCGCTGGTTCGAGCCTCTGCTGGGTCAGTTGACGTTTCTGTGTGGAGTTTGCATGTTTTCCCTGCGTTCGCGTGGGTTTCCTCTGGGTGCTCTGGTTTCCCCCACTGTTTAAAGACATGCAGTACAGGTGAATTGGGTAGGCTAAATTGTCCGTAGTGTCTGTGTGAATGAGTCTGTATGGATGTTTCCCTGACATGGGCTGCAGTTGGAAGGGCATCCGCTGCGTAAAACATATGCTGGATAAGTTGGCGGTTCATTTCACTGTGGCGACCCCAGATTATTAAAGGGACTAAGCTGAAAAGAAAATGAATGAATGAATTTTAACACACATACATTTACATGCACATATATATATATGAGCAATATCACACAAGTTGCAGTGCGAGATGGCTGTACAGTATATCGGCACTGGTGGGAGGCATGCGTTGTTGCGAGTTACAATATACAGCCATATCGCACTGCTATGAGTGTGATATAGCGTTTATACAACAGTTCTACGGCATAATCACGTGTATAAAAAAGAAAATCAAACACGGAGAGTCTAAAAACCCTTTTCTATGAGGAATTACTTTTTTCTGCCGTTCATACACATCCTACAGCTGACCGACAGAACAGCAGAAGCTGTTGCTCATTCACAAACATCACTTTAGAACTAGTATTTAAATGATTCTCTAGCGTAATGCCTAAAGTGATGACAAAACAGGTGATTTTGCTCACATTTTAAGATTATAAGGCTGAAACTTAGGACTTATTATGCGGTTTCTGTCGCCGTTTTTTGTAAAGCAGAACGTCAGTCATTTTTGTTCTGCTTAGTATGGCAGACTGGCCAATCTGGCTGGCTGGCTGAATCTACGAAATGATGAATATTTAAAATAGGCACTATCCTTATAAATAAACTGCATAGTTGCTGTCAAAACAACAACATTCTCACCTAAAAAAATCCTCAAAAAAATTACATTATGTTGTCCAACAGCTGCAATATTTGTATGTATAATACAGAAGGGTGAGGAGGCTGTACGAGTGCTGATATTACTTTAATATCTCACGGCTATCAGCCAATTAGATTCGAGAACCAGACAGAACTGTTGTATATATATTTGCATACATAAATTATATCCATTTTACTGAATGACAATGGGGCGACACAGTGGCGCAGTAGGTAGTGCTGTCACCTCACAGCAAGAAGGTCGCTGGTTCGAGCCTCGGCTGGGTCAGTTGGCATTTCTGTGTGGAGTTTGCATGTTCTCTCTGTGTTCGCGTGGGTTTCCTCTGGGTGCTCCGGTTTCCCCCACAGTCCAAAGACATGCAGTACAGGTAAATTGGGTAGGCCAAATTGTCCGTAGAGTATGAGTGTGAATGAGTGTGCATGGATGTTTCCCAGAGATGGGTTGCGGCTGGAAGGACATCCACTGCGTAAAACAAATGCTGGATAAGTTGGCGGTTCATTCCGCTGTGGTGACCCCAGATTAATAAAGGGACTAAACCGAAAAGAAAATGAATGACAATGGAATATTTTGACGTTTTGTTTTCACACTTTACTTGCATGGAATGTAAATAAAATTACGTTTATAAATCTTATTTGGTACAGACACCAATAAACTGCTTTAGGATTTTTTTCTTTTTGGCATATCTATAGAAAAGGTTTTGTTTAATTATATTGGTAATGTTTTCTACTTCACAGCCCAAGGCACACCAGTTTAGCGTGAAGTCCTTCAATGTTCCCACTAAATGTAACCAGTGCACCTCTCTCATGGTGGGCCTCATCCGTCAGGGCTGCACATGCGAAGGTGAGGAGAACATCTTTAGTTTTCTAGATGACAGAAATCCAATATGAATCTAGTTCTTTAGCGGTAAACACAATGAAAACCTGTGTAATTCTTTCAAATGTTCCTGTTTGTGTTCCATGGAAGAATTAAAGTCAAGGCTTAGAACAAAATAAGGGCAAACCTTTCCTTTAACACTGGTTTATTAAATGGGAAAAACACTTAATGAAAGTCTTCTTACAGCCTGCAGCTTCTCCTGTCACGTCACCTGTGCTGATAAAGCCCCTTCTGTGTGCCCCGTCGCACCAGACCAAACCAGGGGGAAACTGGGCATTGATACTCAGAGGGGCATTGGGACTGCATATGAGGGGCATCTTAGGGTAAGTTTCTTCAGGACAATTTACACTGCACAGACAAACGCCAATAAAAACAGTTGGCCATTGTATTTAGAAAATTACTGTTGTTTTCACACTAACGCTCACAATTAAATAATTAAAAATTTTTTTTAAAGAATTTGAATTAAAGAAACACTTTGATTAACATTCTGTGTCAGAATTCTGTGTCTATGTGTCATCGGAGGGGGAAAGCCGGCTCATTAGTGACCGTCATCTCTCCCTCATTAGCATAGACAGCCCTGAGTGAGAAGCAGCCATCTGCCATTAGAGTTTTAAATCTGCCTCTGTCTTATGTCTCTTCCAGTGTTGTCCATTTGAATGCATAATATTAAGTAGTATATAATTACTTTGTGTCTTATAATGGAGATTTGATGGTCTTTTTCAGGTGCCGAAGCCCACTGGGGTGAAGAAGGGTTGGCAGAGGGTTTGGGCAGTGGTTTGTGACTTTAAACTCTTCCTGTATGAACTTGGAGAAGGGAAAGGTGCTCAGCCTGGTGTCGTAGTTAACCAGGTCATTGACATGAGGTGAGGAAGGCAGTCATCTGAATGTTACGATCAAATGTCAAAGTCAAATACTTCATACTTCATGCTTGACTCTTGTATTTTTAACAGGGATGAAGAGTTTTCCGCCAGCTCGGTTCTGGAGTCTGATGTCATCCATGCTAATAAGAAGGATATACCCTGTATTTTTAGGGTAAGAGCATAAAGGCAATTAAATCATTTGTTGCTGTTTTTGAAATGTCGTAACTCTAAACATTTTATTTAACACTTAATATCCAGATCAGTTATCGTGATCAATATTTTAACCATGTTATTAATTTTAATTAGAAATAAAAAATAAATACACAATAGAGAGAATCAAAAGCCTGAATTTTTTTTAAAAGGCTGCATTTATTTGATCATAAATTTTAAATGAAATAGTTATTTTAATAATAATTTAATATTTCACAATATTACAGTTTAAAAAAACTGTATTTTATTGCATTGTTGAAAACACTTGTGCTAAGAAATAAACACACAACTGGATTAGCATTCGAAAAGCAAAAAGTCTTTTACACATTATCATATTTTGATTTGACTAGATACAAAAGTTTTATTATTATGATAGTTTAATACCATATTCTCATAATATGTTTGAGTTCTTAATGTTATTTACTTATTTTTTCTACACTTTCTGGATTCTCATGTTTAATTGATTTGTATATTCAATGCCAAACATGTAAATAAACATTACATTACAATGTAAAAAAGCTCTGTTTACCATACATCTGTAAGCAAATGTGAATGTTTATGCTCAACTTGCAAATCTAAAGAAAAAAAGAAATCTAAATAAAAAAAGAAGTTTTTTTACATAATTTCTTATTAAATTAGATCTTTCGATTTATTACAGTTTTTCAAAACTGACATGAAAAAAATGCTTAAAAAGTATTCATTTAAAAAATTATAGGCGGTTTTCACATGACGTCATTGATGACGTGTGAAATTCAGATGGAGGGTAGGAAGTGATTCTTCTACATAGGAATCGCTATCAGACTATCAAAATGTTTCTCTTTTATGTTGTTTATTATTGTTTAAATCGACCAAAATAAGAAATGCCGAACAGCTTTTATGGACTTCCAAAAGCTTTGGCTCATAAAGGGAGGAAATTCAAGAAACTGGCTAATAAACAGAAGAAAAGGCAGCATGTAATCAAAGTTTTTTCAATACATCCATGTGTACAAACTTTTTTTGAATGCGATAATTCATTTGACAGCACCACTAAAAATTATATACGGGCATAGCTACTGTATTTGTATAAACATGTTAATGTGTTATAAAAAAAAATTAGAACAAACACCACCACACATACAAAATCCAGGAGAATATAAATAAAGTACCCTGCCATGTCATCGCTGCAATGAAATCTCTGTCTTGTTTTGCAATAATTCATGTCTTTACTGGCGTTCCTGCGGAATAAACATCCGTTACTGTAAAAATCTAGATGTGCAGCAACGGTGAATGTTTGTTGATGGTTAAGTTCATCTACAGAAAAATGAAATGCAACCCTTGCAACAAAACTAGACGGTTATTATTGTGGAGCACTTTTTCCCCCCTACAAAAATAAGTAAATGAATAATAATGTAGACTATGGTTCCACACTTTTGTATGCTTTCATCTGTTATTTTGTGATGTCTGGAAGATATCTGCATGGGAAAAAACTATAGTAATTTCTAATAAACATGTTTTTGAACCACATAGTAAAGTGTATTATGTGTACAACTCAGAATACTGTAGCATAGTAAACTGATAAACTGCAATAAATATTGTAACGTTAGTGTAAACTGAGGTGCATTGTGATTATAGCACAGAAAACTGAAGCCTATTGAATAATTTGTTTATTACTACAGTTTTGTTGTACTACAGCAACAATATAATTACTACGACAGTTTAATTCAAGTAATTATCTATAGTAATCTTCCAAACACTATAGTATTTACTGTAGTATTTTTAATGTAATGTAATTATACAGTATGTACCGCCTCGATGACAGGCAAATATATTTTAGTTCAGAAGAAAACTCGGCCCTCTTCATGATATAAGGATCATGCCCAACACATGTGGTTATTTTCTATTTATATCTCCTTTGAAATGTGGTATAAATCGCAAAAATACAGACTTCCCTCTATGTCTCCCATCTAGTTTTTTACTTCCTGCCCTCCATCTGAAAACGACCACGTTATACACTTAAAAATTAGCAATTTTTTGTATTTAGTAACTCACTTATGACTGTGTATGTCAAAATATTGATATAATTCCAATTTAAATTCATTTAAATAGTCAATTCATAATTTCATTATTTATCATGCAGTATCATCATACCTTTTTCCCTGCAATAGTTGTGGTTTCTTTAAGAAGATCAGATCAAATAATATTGATTAGATACTGATGTAATGACCTTAGCTCGACTAACTAAATTCTTTAGTAGTCATTATTTATTTAAAATATTGTTTTAATACAGTATATAGTTGTTTTTGTTAATTTAATAAGTAAATTATGATTATGTGATTATGTAACAACCACAACTTGACTAACTATAGCCATCAGCGGTCATTAGTCCTTTCATTTTAAGATGTTTTTGAATATGTGTTAAGATGTCTTATGTACATGTATTGTTCTTTAGGTAACAGCATCTCAGCTGTCTGCCTTCTCCAGTCAGAAGACGTGTATTCTGATCCTGGCTGACAATGAGCAAGAGAGGACCAAGTGGGTGTGCGCTCTGAATGAACTGCATCGCATCCTAAGGAAAAACAAGCTGAAGGAGCGTTTCGTCTATGTGCCTAAAGAAGCCTACGACAGCACACTTCCTCTCATCAAAACCACCCAAACTGCTGCTATTATAGGTACTGACACACAAAACTCTTGCCATGTCAGATCTACACCATGCTAAAGAGCTAATACCTGTTCACTATTTCTGTTTAGACCATGAGCGGGTTGCTTTGGGAAATGAGGAGGGCCTGTTTGTCATCCACGTCACCAAAGATGGTAAAAATGTATTCATTAATTGTTTTATTTCTTCATTGGTATTACGACCCTTGATGGATATATGTCTAGGAATTCAAGAGTAATATTAAGATGACCAAAAGAATAAACTAATCATAAAAAGTGGCAAGAGAAACACAGAATAACAAATTAGCACCGCAAAAAAGATTTATTGCTCCCACAAACCAAATATTTACAATATGCACAAACACAAATAATATAATAATACATTTGACTAAATCAAGACAAATGGGAGAGGGAACTAAAAGTTGTGCTAGAAAAATCAAAGAAAGAAATTTAACAAAAATGTCCCCATAATCTCCCCCAATCCTCTAAATAAGAAAATAACATGAAAAAAAGTCTTCAGCGCAGATGCTCCCTGAACTTACTCCAACTAAAAAAGAAATATACAAATTAGTGCACTTCCCTAAACTAATGTGTCTAAGCATCAAAAAACCTGCGTGCAAGGTATGTATGTCACTATGCTGATCCAGGTCTCACTTGTCTGCAAGTTGTGAACTCCGATATTACAAACAACAAAATTTTAACAACAGATTGTTCCAACAGATCTCACTCAAAGTCAGCATTGGTACCAAGCTAAAATAATCAAACAACGGCACAGCAAACATCAAACAACATCAGCTGATCTCTTTCCATTGCTTCTTCTGATTTAAAGGTCTCTGCGCAGGTTGTGATTGGCAGAAAGAATACGCGTCATCACAGGAGTGATTAGGATTGGCAGTCCTGTCAGCCAATAGTTTTCTGAATGTAGGCGGTACCTGAATGTAAAAGTGACAGGTCAGGGAGAAAAAGAGAGAGAGAGACAGAAAAAACATACATGCACAAATACAGTTCATTAAAATTGGCAAATAAATTTGGATGGCTTAGTGGTAAAATCTGGACTGATAGCTAAATGTTTGTTATGTTGAAACCCAGAAAGGCTGATAAATGAGCTATTGGTTTACGTTTGGGTAAAACACTTTTCAGTTTCTAAATGTTCATATGATCTACATCATTTTGACAGAAATAAATATATGTTTTACTGGATCACCAGATGGTTATTTAATTTTCAGGAAAATGAAAACAACGGCCGATTAGAATAGAGCATGACGGAAAATGTAGAAGCCAGTCTGTCAAAGTGACAGATCATGGTTATTTTTAGTACAACCTCAAAGTATAAATTACCTTTCTTTGTTCAAAAGCAGCTAAATCTGTATCCTCCCCCTCTATTTGTTAAAGCAGTCACACATGTCAACATTGGTAAGATTTAATGTTCTTTATTGAAATTGTGCCACTTTGTGATTTTTTAAACAGTTAAAGCACCTGATTATGCTTTTTTGAATATATTTCTTTCATGTACACATATTTATAATGTTGTTGTTTGTGAATTTTAAAGTTCTGCAAAGTATAACAATTCAAAGTGAATGATGACAAATGAAATGATTGCTCCTGCATCATATATACACTTCTCTAAACTGGCATATGCCATAAACGTTTGGGTAAATCAACAAGTTCTTTTGACTTCTGCACAAATTGATATAATAAAACCTGTTTATAACACTGACTGTATTAACAAATGCTGAAGAAGTCAATCTAAAATTCAGATTTGGTAATGATCGTTGGGTTTTAAATGTGCAGAAATTCAATTCAATTCGAGTTAATTTTCTATAGGCCTTTTCACAATAATTATTGTTACAAAGCAGGTTTACAAAAGGTGCACGTTATTGTATTACAATCAGAATCAGAAAAGTTAAGGTTTTTAAATTAATTATTAAGCATTAGATTAGTCAGATTGGGTGATTTATTAAGTTTGAGAAAGTTTTTGCTTTTTACTTTTGATTTGAATGAATATAAACCAATAATATTAGCAATGCAAGACTAACTTTATGCTCAACATCTTTGCTCTTTCTTCTAGAAATCATTCGTGTGGGTGATGTCAAGAAAGTGCATCATGTAGAACTGATGCCCACAGAGCACATACTGGCCGTCATCTCGGGCAGGAACCGACAAGTGTGTCTGGTGTCTATGGCTGGGCTCGACGGGAGGGAGGTTGACAAGAATAAGGTGGCAGATACTAAAAACTGCCAGTTGCTGGTTTCTGGTGTGGTTCGCAATGTCACCTGCTTCTGCCTCGCCATTAAACGCCAGATCTCATGCTTCGAAATTAACAAGAGCAAGTCTCGACACTCCCATCTCGTGGACATACAAGTACAGTCTCCAAAACCTCTTCTTTTCAAATCAAACTGACATGAAACCTGAAAGGGATAGTTCACCAAAAAATGGAAATGTATCTACTATTTACTCACTCAAGTGGTTGCAAATTAGTATTCTTTTTTTCTTCTTTTGAACACAAAGGAAGATATTTTGAAGAAAGGTGAAAACCTGTAACCATTGATTTCCATAGTAGGAAAAACCTGCTGTAGAAGTTAATGGTTACAGGTTCTTAAAAATGCCTAATTTTGTGTTCAACAGAAGAGGAAAAGGTGAGTAAATGATGACAGAATTTTCATTGGGTGAACTATCCCTTTAAGTGTTCATACCCAAAAGATCACCACAAACATCAACAGCTCTTTTTTGTATCTCAGGCTCCAGGAACTGTCCAATGGATGGCACTGTTTAACCAGCAGTTGTGTGTAGGCTACCCATCAGGCTTCATGCGCTACAGTTTGTATGGAGAAACACCTCCGGCCGGCTTACTCCATCCAGATGACCCCACACTGGCATTTATTAAGGCAGACAACCTGGATGCCCTTTGTGCTGTGGAAATCTCCAATAAGGAACTGCTGCTCTGCTTTAGCAAAATAGCAGTGTATGTGGACACACACGGCAGACGTTCGCGCCAGCAGGAGCTGATGTGGCCCGCGACGCCCACCGCCTGCTGTGAGTAAAGAGATGCTGATCTTTTACTTAATGGTTAAAGAGCAGGCAGAGAGGGTGAGACTGTGATCTTGTGGTTGTTTTTTTTTGCAGGCTATAACGCCCCCTACCTGTCGGTCTACAGTGAAAATGCAGTGGATGTGTTTGATGTGAACACTATGGAATGGATTCAGACCATTCCTCTCAAAAAGGTTTGCTATTTTTAATGTTCAGCATTCTTTATTTCATATATGGATTAGAATAAATAAACTGAATAGTTGCAAACGTGTGCTTTTGAGATATGTATGAGAATATACAGTGTTCAGCATAATTGAGTACACCCCATTTTAAAAATGAATATTTTTATTAATTTCTCAGTAAATATAGACATATTATATTAGTGCATTTAAACAAAACAGATTTATTAAACAGATATATTTATTAAAAACGTATTTTAGTCACAGAACATCTTTAGAAATGGAAAGATAATACATTTAAATTCATGCAAAATACTGCAAAAAAAATTACAAACTACAAAATTTCTATTAAATTGTATATATTTTTGTTTCTCTTGATTTTTGCTATTTTTGAAAATTTTATTTAATATTTCCCTAACATATAAATTTGGGTGTACTAATTTTTGAACCATTATTGTAAGTTATTTTGTTAGATTATCTCCAGATTTGGCTTCAGTACTGACTAAACTAATATATATGCACAGATAGTGATGCTCCGATTGATCGGCCACCGATCATAATCAGTCCATATTGACAAAAAAAAAAGCCAGATATTGACCCCAAAAGCGCCGATCACTTGACGTAAATTACTCCCATGACTTTTTTCACAAATGCATGCACGGCACACAGGTAAACAACAGCAGAGTGGAGCTTACCAGTGGCAACATGAATTCTCCCGTCTGGAAGTTTTTCAAAGTGTCTGATAAAGACGTAAATTTAGCCGATTGCAATGTATGTCGTGATGAAATCCCTCGAGGTGGAAGCAAGCAAAGGCATTTTAACACCATCAACATGACTAGGCATCTTGGTATTAGATATGAGTTATTAAAACTATTATGTTTAGAAATGTGTTAAAAAAGTCTTCTCTTTTGTTAAACAGAAATTGGGGAAAAAATTAACAGAGGGGCTAATAATTCAAAGGGCTAATAATTCTGACTTCAACTGTATAGTTCAAATTATGTTCAAATTAATTCATTGAATGCAATACAGTTAAGTGCCACAACTGTTTTTAACATTAGTATTAAAAAATATAAAATAGATAAATATTAAAATCAGCATATTGGAATGATTTCTGCAGGATATATTGCAACACCAAAGACTGGAGTAATGATGCAAAAAAGTATACTGTAACTGCACATAAATGAATTCAATAATTACATTTTGGTAAAATAGAAAATAGTTCTGTACCCTATTTACAGCAGAGTGTCCACAGGGTCTTAAAAAGTATTAAACGTTGATAAATCAATTATGAGAAAATTAAGGCCTTTAAAAGATATTAAAAAGGCTTAATCGTGTTTTGAAATTTTGTTCAAGCGCTGTCCAAAGTGTTTGACTCCAAAAAAGCATAAATATATTTTATTTGTCTCCTAATATTAACAACGGCATGCTCAATCCAAGCGATTGGTTTGGGCCGGGTGCATCTGGCCAAGCTCCTCCGTTCGAGTGATGTCACAGAATTTGCGACAAACGTGGGAAGGTGATGTGACACTCTCCACATGTAGCGAAGCCATAGAGCGAAACAGACAGCAAAATGGGAAAAGGGTTTGCATACTCCTGGTTGGAGAAAGACAAGTTTAAACAGTGGCTGAAGCCTGTCGCTGAAAACAATCGCATAATTTATTTTTTCAAGCTTTGTTTCTTCCAAGCTTATCTGAGTTCTGTTGCACGGTTGTGCTATATTGATTTAACTACAACTGTTTATTAACAACTGTTTATTAAGTTGATACTGATTAGAACTTGAAGTGGCGATGAGGTCTTAAAATATTCTGATAAGGTCTTAAAAAAGTCTTAAAAAGGTATTGAAATTACCTTTCCTGCATATACCCGGTATAAAAAGTGATAAAAAACTTAAGTTTTTTAAGTGATAAAAAAAGTAATGTAAATAAATTTTATATTTTTATTTGATCATTGTTAAGTACTTTCTTTAAACAACTTTGTGTGATTAAAAAATGTGTTAAGAATGGATTATTGTGCCTTCTTTAAATGAATCAATCTGAAGTTAATTAACAAATAAAAAGCTCAATTATTAATTTCATACATATATCTTTAACATTTAGTCCGTTAGCAGACGCTTTTCTTCAAGGCGATTCACAATTGAGGAGGCAAACATGGATTTAACAAGAAGAGGCATTACACACAACAAGTGCTGTTTATACAACGGAACTATTAGTGCTCAAAGAATTAAGTGCTCGAGTTAGGAGGGGGGAGTGTTTTTTTTTTTTGGGAGAGAGAGAACAGTATTTCTACAGGTGGTTTGTCAAGCCCACTCACCTGTGTAAAGCACACTGCATAAACACACAGATGATTATTATTATTATTATTATTATGTTTCCTGTGCAATCTGATGTGATGAGAAGTAAATTTAGCTAAATATTGTGTCAAACACCCCAAGAACTATAAAAAAGGAATGAATGAAGGATAAATTGCTAGTTTTTATTTCCTTTTCATGTATTGTTTCTTGTTTGTGCTGAAGCTATAAATGAGTGCTCTTATGAATGAATAAATGAACTGAGGATCTCACTGTCTCTGTGCAGGTCCGGCCATTAAACATGGATGGCTCTTTGAATCTCCTGGGCCTAGAAACAGTCAGACTCATCTACTTCAGAAACAAGACCGCAGGTAATAGCAGCGACTCCGTAACTCAGCGAAGTGCATTCATCATGGCTCAAGTTGAATTGTTACGTTGGTTTAGTAGTGCTGTTTGAAATGTTAAATAAGTGCAAGTGGAAAATTGTGTCTGATAATGCATTATTTGTGTGCGTTTAGAGGGGGATGAACTGGTGGTGCCTGAGGTGTGTGATAACAGCAGAAAGCAGATGGTGCGAAGCATGAGCAACAAGAGACGATTCTCATTTCGTATTCCTGAAGAGGAGAGACTGCAGCAGAGGAGGTCAATGTCACACACACACACACACACACACACACACACACACACACACACACAC
>CAIGQZ010035027.1:17700459-17724527 GCA_903798205.1 Danio tinwini
TAAATATATATATTTATATATAATATCATGGCATGTAATAACTTTAAACAATGGTATAAAGCTAAAATCAAGCAAAAAGTGCTTCAGGGGTAATTCATTTGTCTGTGTTCTTTGGATAAGGGATTCATAAAGATAAACAACAAAATTGCTTACTTTTTGAGTGCCTTGTACTTGGATTTTTATGGTATAAAGTTATTTACAACATCAATAAATGTAAATTGTAATAGTTGCAATTACAATTTTAATGGAATAATCTCTATTATACACTGCTTCTCTTGTACATTCACTGTATTTCATGCATTTTGTTCTCAACTGACTTCTTCATGGTGATCTGTAATATCAGGGTCGTCCTCTCAGAACGGCAGTGCTCTGAGGAGGGAGCTGTCCAGTGGCAGCTACAGCTCTAAACGGCAGACCATGACTTCACCCTCGGAGAGCTCGCTGTCATCAGGAGGAGGGATGGACGTGGGGGAAGCGCCGCTCTCTCAGTTTGACAGAGAGGTGAGTCAGGATCTAGAAATCGGGGCAGTGGAGCCTTCATTACATCATCACCTCAATGGCAGATTTGCTGTCACAGCACATGAGTAGCTAGACATACTAAGGGAAAACTAGATATAAACAGCCTCTTTAATAAATATTAATGAATTAATTTTGTTAACAGAGTTTGCGAGTTATGTGGGACAATAACTTAAGCATTGCATAGGAGTGAAGTAGATTACATTTACTTTGATTGCTGTGGTCATTGTATTTATGTATATTTAGGATGTGTTCACTTTTGGTTTGTTTTTTAAAACCAGGGGTCTGTTCTTCGTACATGGATTACTTCTGGATTTGGTTATTGACGATTTGACATGATCCAGGGTCGTTATGTTCTTCAAAACTCATCCGAGAGTTCTGGTTGCTCAAACCTGCTCTGAAAGGTTTATATATATATATATATATATAATAAAAGCTTTTAAAAATATATAAATTAAACTGTTATGCAGTCTACACTCCAAAATAAAAGTACAAAACCAGGGTGTTCACTTCCTAAGGGGTTCAAAGAAAACATTTAGTAATCTGGATTTTTTTTAGAAACAAATGCATACTATTTTAAGGTACCGACCTAGCTTTAGTACAATTTGTGTATGATAATGGCCATGGCCAATATTCTTGTTTCTTTTTTTTTTTTTTTAAGAAAAGAATACAGTAATTGTATTCTTTCAATAATTGTATAATTAGTCCGAACTAATACGTCGAATAGTTCGGACTGCTGAGCGAATCATTGGTACAGCCCTCCCTACTCTCCAAGAACTGTACTTATCCAGAGCGAGCAGAAGTGCTGCCAAAATCACTCTGGACTCCTCACACCCAGCACACTGCCTCTTTGAACTTTTACCTACTGGTCAACGCTACAGAGCACTGTGCACCAGAACAGCCCGACACAGAAACAGTTTCTTCCCTCAGTCAATCCATCTTATGAACACTTGATGATAGTAATTGTGGAACCAACATCACTACCTGCTATACATTTTTATACACACATACACTTATTTAACAACACACTTTACATGCCAATTGGCACATAACAGCTGCACATATTATGTTGTATATAGTAATATAGCTGTACATACACTTGTCAATTTGTAAATTGTATTTACTACTTTTTAAAATATATTTATTATCTGTTTTTTAGTCTTGTCTGTAATTCTGTTGCACTGTAGAAGCTCTGTCATGAAATCAAATTCCTCATATGTGTGAACATACCTGGCAATAAAGCTCTTTCTGATTCTGATTCTGAATATTATGCAGTCAGGCACACGTTTTGACAACTAATATGTCGGTGATTTGATGCTTCACAAAAGTCCTAAACACCTTTACAGATATCACATTTTTTTGATGCAAAACAGCCAGTTATTCCTAACGCCGATTAAGAAACTTGAATATGTCTAGGCTACTATAATAAAAAAAATTTGCTCTAAAAGTAAAACGAAATAAATTGCTAAATACTCTTGACACATAAAAAAATGTAAAGCCTGTAGCCCACATCAAAGGTGTAAAGTTATTGCTTATTATATTTAACAAACCGTTTACTACACATTTTATATAATTTTGCTCACATGGATAATTGAACATTAATCAGATGATGTCATTACGCTGCTGTGCCGTCAACCAATCATTGCATTGCTGATCATGATTTCGAGGATCAATAGATCTGTCCTTCATAACACATGCAGCGATCTCAGATCAGTTTATCCAGACATTTTAATCTGATTCGCGAACTTGTTTGAAGAACCAAATTAGCCAGAGATCAGTTCCAGATCCAGAATCTGCCAAATCATCGTAGCTCATTTAAACGAGGTACGAAAAACAGACCCCAGGACTATTTATATGAATACAGGAATATGTATTTATTTATTAATTGGCCTGGACCCGACGTGGTGGCACAGTGGGTAGCACAATTGCCTCACAGCAAGAAGGTCGCTGATTAGAGCCTCGGCTGGGTCAGTTGGCATTCCTGTGTGGAGTTTGCATGTTTATGTGCTATAGGTGAATTGGGTATACTAAAGTTGTCTGTAGTGTATGTGTGTGTGAATGAGTGTGTATGGGTGTTTCCCAGTGATGGGTTGCAGCTGGAAGGGTATCCGCTGCATAAAACATATGCTGGATAAGTTGGCGGTTCATTCCGCTGTGGAGACCCCAGATTAATAAAAGGACTAAGCCAAAAAGAAAATGAAAGAATGAATGAATGAATTGGCCTAGACCAAAAGAACCAAGATAACTAACTACATGTGTGAAAAGCCCCTTACATAAATATATGACCATTATTAAAATGTCATATATAAAATATGTAATACACAGCATTTAAAATAATTGGTCACATTTTATTTTGATGGTGATTAGATTATAAGAATATGTTAGTTTGGGGTTAGGGTTAGTGTAAGTTGACATGTACTTGCAAAGTTTTTTACAGTCAGTTAAATGTCTGTTGAAGGAGCAGTATCAACAGATATTAAGCAGACAGTCTACTAATACTCAAATGGACCATCAAAATAAAGTGTTATCAAATATACTATACTATAAAAATCCAGAAAAAGGAACACAGCATTTTCTTTTATGGATGAGATGCTACATATTATTCAAAGTCCTTTGTTCAATGCATTTTGACTTACATTACTATTATCTGCCAGCAAAGTACTTAAATGCAACAAATTATGACTGCAGACCTGGAAAGTTGACACATGAAGGCACATCTTATACACAAACAGTTTTTAAGCAACATGCAGTTAAAACACTACAAAAGTAGTTTCTGATCTATTTTTAGAATCACTGCTCTCTCATTCATAGCTTTCACGTTTGAACACTTTTGAAAGTCATGACTGTCAGCAAACATTTCTATCAATGTTACCCCGAACAAATGTAATTTACTCACTTGTTATGTTGGCCTAAAGTCATTTGATTTTTCTGCACACCTCCTTACTTATAAAAGGCAGCTCGCCCCATCACTTCCCATGAGGCATTTGAAAGTGGAGCACTTCTAATGTCATTTACCCCAAAGCAGTTGAAGCCTTAGCGCTGTGTTCCCCTCACCTAGCTTTTTCAATGCTTCTGCCACTTTATGCCTGCCGTCCCATTCCACTACATCCAACAGTATCCTTAGAAATCCACCCACCTGCGCCCTTATCTCACCCGTCATCTCCCCATACCGCTGCGCTTTGCGCCCCCCTGGCCGCCCCCCATTCTCCCTCAGCAATCCTGGAAGCCATTACAGCACTCAGTCTGCCCTTTCCTTCTCAGTGGCAGGCAGTATCGCCCTCGGAGAAGACCCCTGATCTGAAAAGGGCTTTAAGGACCCTGCTTAGTAAGATGAAGGTAAACGTCACATGTTTGCAGTGAAACACACACGCACCAACACGCCTGCTGTCATCTGCACATTCAGGCAGCCCTGCAGAGTGCTTTTCAAGAATCCACTGCCCACAGCCTTATCCTCCACTGCCCACGAGCGACTGTGGCGAAGCAGAGAGCTTCGCTTGGGAATGGCAAGCTTTCATCTGCATGTTTCGCCTTCATACTGCTCCAGCTGGCCTAACCCTATGTCCACAAGACAGTGACAGTCTTCATAAGATGAAAAGAGAGCTGGGCTAGAAAAATACTCTTATGCAAGTACACAAATGTAGGTGCCATTAAACCAAATTTGCTTGTGGCTGCATTCCATACTGAAGGGCTCTTTTTCAGTGGTGTCCAATCCTGCTGCTGGAGAGCAGCTTCCTGGACAGTTCAGATGCAACTTGTTTGCGTAATAGAGTAAGGCTGCAAGATTTAGAGAAAAAATCTAATTGCGATTTATCTGATCAAATCTGTGATTTGCAATTTACTATCATTTCATATAAGAGCTACAGGTCTGATGTGGTGGTTTTAACAAGCATAATTACAAAGTATGCTAGAATATTCTACATTTTAATTCAAACCTCTTAAACATTGTTGCCATTTTTTCCAATAAATTTGTCAGTTGTCATGACAAATAAAGATAATAACTACAGTATTTTAAATTCAATTAAATGAATGATACAGACAATTTTTATAAGATATAAATAAGATATAAAAAACTTTTACATTTAGCTTGTTACATTTTTCACATTGTTCAGGGTAATGTGCTTACAAACTGTCAGAGCTTTCAAAAACGATATGCTTGTTACCATATTTCATAGCGCATCAAAATAATCGTAGCTTTTGCGATTTTGAAAATCATACCCTTTCAAATCGCGATTTCGGTTTAAAAAATATTAATTGCACAGGCCTATAACAGAGTCTAGAGGGTTTGTTGACCTTGATTAGCTGATGTAATGACGGTTAAGGCTAATCTCTGCAGGACAGTGTTCCTCTAATTTAGACACCCAAATGTTAAAGGGTTTATTTCCCGAAAGCTTCAGAAAGGGTGTAGAGGATCAGTTAAAAACTGCTCTTAGGAACAAACTCTTTCATCTTCTGCTTCACAAATGAAACTTGGGTCAAAATGTTCATCACTTGTACCCTTCAAAATCTGATTTTGGTTTGGATTGACAAACCAAATTGATTTCAGTTTATTGGCCATGTTTAGTCTAACCCCAAATTTGTCCCAATTGGAATGCAGCAAACTTTAGCATTGTAAAAGAAGGCTAAGCATACATCTATTGTAAAAGAGGGATAGGCTAAAGAGCTAGAGTGCCACTTTACAAACTTGCAAAAAGTATATTTAAAGCCTTACAGTGGTCATTTCTCCAAAGCTTTGCTGTGAAGAGACTCCAATGAGTCGACAGCTGCGAACCACAGGTCATGAGTATTGATTTGTGTTTTTGAGGATGGGCCATTTGTCTTATGTCTTGTTTTAGTTCACGTAATTGTCATTTTATTTACATTGTAGTGTCACTTGTTGGCTTTGTAGACATGGCAGAGCCATCTTAAGAGTCTATAATCTACACTTTCAGATGTTGTCCTGTTAAACTGAGCATAATGCAAAGTTTTAGTAGTTTATCACATATTACATTTCTATATTTTGTGTAATGTGGTATGTTTACCTTTTAAGACTTATGACTGAAGCTGTTATGCCAAGTTTACAAAGCCATCCTCAGTTAATAACTGCTAAATGTCAGATTCCACTTGAGTGTGTTTTTTATTTGCACCCTTAAAGTGTTTGTATTATTGCATGTGTGTGCTACTGTTCAAAAGTTTTGGGTCAGTAATGTATGCTTTCATTCAAGGATGCAATAAATTTTGAAAGCTTGTTTCGGCCACATAATTTAAATAAACGAATAAAAATAAATAAACAAACGTATAATAATTATAATGAAATGCTATTTGCTACTTTTTATCTAACCGTTTTGACTGACTTTGCAAGTAAACAGCAAGTTTATATACAGTGGTCCCTCGCCATTAAGCGGTTTACCTTTCGCGGTCTCGCAGTTTCGCAGATTTATTTTAGTGCAATTTGACATGCTGTTTTTTCTACAGTGCATTGTGTTCTGCATCCTGGTTAGCGCGTTATGTTCTGCGTCCTGATTGGCTAAATACCATTGTCAATCAGTTGTCTCCATGCCGTGTCTCCTGTACGGTACAGAATGTGTTCAACTTGCCAAATTGACATAAATCTTTGATCGGTAGCAGTGTGACTCTGAAGTGCTGTACTGCATATTTGCAAGTTTTCTTCCCACAATGTTGACGAAACATTGTGCACCGTCAAAGGCAGAGGAAGATGGTAACCATCGCACAAAAAGTTGGACTTCTGGACAGGCTAAAGTAAGCTAGAAGTTACACAAGTGTTTAAACAAGAGAGAAAAGTGTGAAAATGTGAATGCCTATCTGAGAAAAATAGTGTAGTGAGGGGTTTTACAGCCTTAAAACATCTATAATAATTGTAAAAATAAAGCGGACTACTTCACGGATTTCACCTATAGCAGGCTATTTTTAAAACGTAACTCCCACGATTAAAGAGGGACCACTGTATTACAGTTCACTTTTTATTGTGTGGTGGAAACAAGCAGCTAGGTTTTCAATTCTTAAGGATCATGCGACAGCTTAACCATCATTGGAGTAAATTCCATTCAGAAATAAATTCAAAGAGAATTCGGTTTAAATCAAATAAATGCATAACACACTTCTTTCAAAAACAATCAAGAAAACTTTTGAATGGTAGGTCATCGTGATTGTCTTTTTAATGTATGTTTTTTAGGCTTAGATTCTTATAGTAGACTCTAGGGCTGCACGATGTCAGAAAAATCGAATATTACGATATATTTGTATTTTGCGATATACATTGCGATATGAATACAATTTCACCAGATGACTTAAAATCTCTATTTGGAACGAATTTATAATGTTAGATCGATTGGGATGATTCTGCAGTGGTAGTGCATCCATAAAATCTAATAAACAATCTATAAATTTCCCCGACACATTTTAATTGTGCTCTGTGCTATTTGCAGTGCATTTCCGTATTTGCATTTGTTGTCAGTATGTCCATGCGCTTGTTTAGTCAGAGATTGATGAATTAATGTTTACTATTTGCATCTTCATAAAATCTAACAAACAATCTATAAACCTTTTGGGGTCTCCCGACACATTTTCGTTGTGCTCTGTGCTATTCGCAGTGCATTTCTGTATTTGCATGTGTTGTGAGTATTTCCATGCGTGACTTTCTATATATACAATCAAGAAAAAGATACAATTGAAATCAAGTGTTTTATCATTTCCCGAGTCTAACAGTATTCAAGTACAGTAATTAAATGATAAAAATAATAATAATTCAATAAAATTAATCATAGTTAAGCCCACAAATGGTACAATTTTTAATACCTGAATTCTTTTAAAAATCATTCTACAATCACAGGCATCAAAAACGTGCAAATGATAAATTATAATACAAATTCAGCATTGCAAATCCTGCGATGTGTCTATTGCGGATGATCACATTACGATATATCGATGCTGAAACAGTATATTGTGCAGCCCTAGTAGATTCTCTTCTGATCAGTACTCTTTAGGTGGCATTTCTGTTTTTACAGTACATTTTTGTGTTTGTTTTCCAGGACTCTGATTCGCCGCGGCACTCCACTGCCTCCAACAGCTCTACCTTTAGCAGCCCGCCGAGCCCCGCCTCCCCGCACAAGACAAAGTCCCTCTCATTGGAGAGCACAGACCGCACCGCCTGGGACACATGATGGACTCAATCGTGAGCCAATCACAACAAACTCTTGAGTCTGCCTGTCACAGTGCTCCGCCCCCCTCCCATACAGCCGCACTGCAGGCCCCTCCCACATAATTTGCATAAATCAGAAGCTGATTTGGAAGAAAAAAACGGCAGATTTTATCGTGACTGGTGTTTGTATATAGACTGGGTTAAGGGTGAACTTTTATTTATTGATCATTCAGCCATTTCAAGGTGGAAAATACCGTCACGTCCCTCACTCTGCTCTGGACCGTACTGGATTGACGATTCCATTATAGGATCACACTAATTAACCTGGAAAAAAAATGCAACGATGTATATTTTTTATTTGCTTTAAAAAGTGATGTGTGCCGTGATACCTTTGTTACTTCAGCTTAACGGATGAGAGCTCCATCTGTTGCTTTCTGTCCTAGATTTGTAGGAATTTATAGAGGCTTTCAGACATCTTGGAATCTCTCTCGTCATTTACCGCCAGTCTCCATATAATCCAAACCTTCCGTCAATCAACATGACCTATGAAAACACACATCACAGTAATGTATATAGGTTAAAAGTATAGTATAATATATAATAAGGAAATATTGAAGAGATAAACTATGTGGGAAACAAGAAATCTCATCGCTTTTATTTTGAAGAAATTATTTTAATATACTCACGCCAAGACCATTTAAAAAGCTTTAGTTGTGTTAGACTTTTATTTTGGGTTATGAGACGATGCTGCCTTGTGTATTTTATTTTAATAACAGAAATTGTACGATATTTGTGAGACGCAGGCCAAGCTGTTGTACTACAAGTGTGCTTTAACTATGAAATCTACATTATGCCTCACATGCATTGACCGACACTGTACATCATCGGCACACAGTTGCATACATATATCACATTTCTGCAATCTGGAACTATTTGCTCCCAATTGTGGAACTTGTCCAACATGTACTCTGAGTAATTCGAGATTTGCAGACAGACAAAAGACATTTGCTTTTGTTCCTGGATGGTTTCATCTAACGTTGCAGTAAGGGAAACCGCGAAAGCACAGTTCACCCACATAATTTGGCTCTTTCTGCTCTGGGGAAAAAAAAGAAGTAGTACTTTAATGGATTTTCAGTCATTTTATCCCATTTAAGGGTTAAGAAATTCACCACTGGTATTAAATGTAAGGTGAAAACGATAAACTATATTACATGAATCTGCTTCCACAACGCCAGGATGTATTTTTCATGATGTAGTAGTTAAAGTGCTTTTGTGGTGGTCCATTTATTCCGTTCAAGGAAAATGTTTTAAAACTTATCAGAAATCACACGTCTAATACTGTAAGTGACACAGGCTTCCCTTTGTCTCTTTAATTAGTTTGCATTTGATCTAATCAAGAGTTGCACAAGAAAGCAAGTCACCTTATGCGAGGATCTGTTTGTTCGTCACTGCTTTATTTAATTTATTTTTTTACACCAAATTTTTTACACCCATCTATTTATATCACAAAAGGGCTTTGCACACTTGATATACTTGATGGATCATTTTAAGCCCCTGGTAAACACAATCCTGTATTATGTCACTTTCTGTTTCACATTGTTCATAATTTCCTGTACAAAAATTAAACAGAACATTGGTTACCACAAATGAACCTGCTGTTTATAGTAAATGTGTTGTTATCAGTCCATTAAAAGCATGATAACTACACGTTTGCTATATAAAATGATGGTTAATGTTGGTAGGGGTTCAACCGAAGTTAACAATTACTCCTGGGTTTTATTTCATAATTCACTTTTTTAAATCAGAAGTTTGTCCTTGTTTGCATCTTTGCTGTGATTGGACAGCGCGGCGTACAGTGTTGGCAGATTGTGGGGTTTTTCGCCCAATTGGGTGGTTTTGAATTTGATTGTGCGGGTAAAAAATGACATTGGCGGGTTGACAACATTTGGGTGGTTTTGAAACGTAAATTTTACATGCAACTTATTTAACAAAACATAACTGTGTGCTCCTACTCCACTCAGTTAGTAGTGACCAGTGCATAGAGCAAACCATGTGGGCCCATCCGCAAGAGGAGGTGAAGGAAAGTTGTATTAAAATCTGACTTCCTGGACAAATCTGAATCCTCTTTGCATCTCATCATGCAGCGCCTGCAGTTAAACTCACAGCGGTTTATCACAACACTTTTAACAATTATTTTTTTCTGCAGTGGGCTATGCATATGGACTTTTAATTTCAGCCAGCCAGTGTCAGCACAGCGGTGAACTGTATTTCCATTATAAAATTGCCACTTTATGGTCTGATTAAAAAAAAAATAATTGTGATCTTCATAGATCTGATAGAAAGACAAAATAAAGTGGGTTTCAGACCGGACAAGAAGCACTGCATTAAATTCCATTTTCCCCAGTCATGTCTTTAAAATATGACAGTTTATTTTACCCCAGTATTTTTAATGGAGTTTCTGCGCTAGCGGTTACACCAGGGGTGTCCAAACTCGGTCCTGGAGGGCCAGTGTCCTGCATAGAATGTACTTCTAACCGCAATTAAACACACCTGAACCAGCCAATCCAGCTCTTCATAGGTATACTACAAACTTCCAGGCAGGTGTGTTGAAGGAAGTTGAAGCTAAACTACAGGACACCAGCCCTCCAGGATCGAGTTTGGACACCTCTGGGTTACACTGTCTTTCATCTAGTTTTACACTTGAACAACTAAATGAATGCTGAAGTCTTAACTGATTGTATTGTAATTACATCACAATGTCGTTGCTGTAAAAGGAACATTCTGAAATTGAAAATAGTCACATTAACTTTTCACCAGAAGTGTATCTTTGGCTGAAAAACACGAGCTGTACATATACCCATTGACAGCAAGAACAAACCTTGAAGCGTTGACTGAGCGAAATTAAAACATGCTCTAATAGGTAGTGTACTCTAAACAACATTAGTGTGTGGGTGAGAGGGGGCAGTGTTTCAATGTGTGGTCCTGTTATGTTGTGTGTCTGTGACCCCTGCTGAAAAATCCAGCTTAAACCAGCCTAAGTTGATTGGCTGGTTTTAGCTGGTCGACCAGCCTGGCTTTAGAGGGGTTTTGGCCATTTCCAGGCTGGTTTGCAGACATTTCCAGCCTGTTTTTAGCTGGTCAGCCTGGGAGTTGACAAGCTAAAACCAGCTCGACCAGCCAAAACCAGCTACGTCCAGCTTAAACCAGGCTGGTCAAGCTGGTTTAAGCTGGTCGTTTTTTCAGCAGGGACTGCTGGTGTTGGTTGCTGCAAGGTTAAAAAGTGTGACAGTTACTAGGATAATTTCGATTTAAATAAATTCAAATCAATTAAAATATTAATCTAATATTTTGGGCGGGTTGTGGACAGCTTTTGGGCTGGAAAAAGTCAGCTATATCTGGCAACACTGGCGGCGCGCCATTTGTTTACGTAATCACATTATTTATGACGAGTCTGTATATGTTACTATCAAATTTATCCTAAAAGCTCTTCTCGACTTATTGAGGTAAGAATGAAACGTCATTATTGTAGCTTTGTCTGTCACCATTTAACCGTGTAAGTCCGTCAAACGCTGAAATAACCGTTTCTGTTGCTGTCAAAACTCTGTCTGAGGTAATGATATGAAACAGTCTGTCTGTTGCTAAACATTTAGCCGTTACATTTGAACAGTTTCGTTTCACTCTGTACATTCTTTGGCTTCACAATTCATGGCTAACGGCACACAACATAATTTTAGACCTCTTTCTAAATTACAGGTGTGAAATGTTAGTTTACCCTCTGTTAACATTGTGAGATAATCGCTGAATTAGTCTATTTCGCTCCAAAAGCTAAACAGATTAGCTCAATGTGCTATCATTCTATATAAGCTACAGTAAAGCAATACATTTGGACATAAGCCTGGAATGAAATATGTCTACAATTTCTTACACGTTAAAAATTTGCTCATTTCTAGTTCATTTAAAAAAAAAAAACAGGATATTTGCTTTGAAATAATTTGTACAGTTTTGCATGTCATAAATGGTCATCCCCATATGGTTGTATTGTTTCTCACTCACTTGAAAACTGTATCACTTCAAGCAAAGGGGAATTGTTTTGCACAGCTGTATTTTTGAGGTGGAAGTTCAATCAGAGACTGGATAAACTGGCCACTATGCAGCTCTGGAGACGTTACTATATTAAGCTGACGCTGATGTAATTCAATAAACGGAGGGAAATGACACACATAAAAGTGAACGTGTTCAGAGTGATGTTTTATTTTGTACATAAAGCACTCAGGATGTCTGAGCATGTTAACAAAAGAGCCTTTCACAGTTTTCGGTAAATGACACAAGTATGACTAATGATCATTAGTGCTAAAACTCAACAGAGAAGAGCTCAGTTGTAAAGGACAAAAATGACTACAATATCTATTCTAAAATGACAGTCATCATTTTTTTGTATGTTTTTTTTAGATCAGCTCTTCACACTTTAATGGACATGTCACCCAAAAATGAAAATTTACTTGCCTTCAGCTACATAAGTAATGCCGTTTGGCACTGGAAAAGATTCTCTGTAGAATAGCTTTTGTTATAAGGGTGTTTTCATAATTTTATATGAAAATTGAAAAAATGTTTACACAAAAAAAGTAATAAAAGCAATTTTTTGAAACATTTCACAAACAGATGACATGTCGAAATGATCCCCATTCACATTGTATTTTGCATGCCAGGCCAATAGATGGCAGTATCACTGCATAGCAACAATGCCCTGCACACATACACACTGCATTCCATCCCTATGCCCTAATCCCTTCAAAGGGTGTATCCTCTGGAGTGACAGCTTTGAATGGTTATGGATGAGTCCATCCCAGTGGAATGCAGGGTGTGTCACTAATCAATTTGCCTGCGCAAAGGATTGTTGAGACCCAAAGTGTCCATCAGTTGTATACTTTGAAATCCTTCATTCCGAAAGACCCTTCAAAGTGGCCAATTTTGAACAGTAAAGTCTAGATAGGATATACGGCTGGCCGGAAGTGCGATATGCACATCAATATAGCAGCATTCTTTATGACACTGTATAACTAATATTTTTACGTTACTGTGACGATTGGGTTTAGGGTTACGGTAGGGGTAGATTTTAAATAATACAATTTATTGGGTAATTTAATAGATAGCATAAACAATACTCGGTGCAACTACTGTTTTTACGTTACTGTGATGGTTGGTTTTGGGGTTAGTGTAGGCGTAGACCAGGGATGTCCAAACTCGGTCCTGGAGGGCTGGTATCCTGCAGATTTTAGCTGTAACTTGCCTAAACACACCTGCATGGATGTTTCTAGAAAGCCTAGTAAGAGCTTGATTAGCTAGCTCAGGTGTATCTGATTGGGGTTGGAACTAAACTTTGCAGGACACTGGCCCTCCAGAACCGAGTTTGGTGTAGATGTTAAAAATGACAATTTATTGGGTAATTTACTCTGTACAACTACTGTTTTTACGTTACTGTGACGGTTGGTTTTAGGGTTGGGGTGGAGGTAGACGTTAATAAATTACAAATGTGAATTTTTATAAATCATTTTTGTTGACTTCCGGCCGCAAGTGTATCTGATCTAGCGACCACCGTTTTGAACACTTTGGTTCAGATCAACATGGCAGCCATGACTGTTTTCACTCCAACGTGCCCTTCAGGTGCAAATCTATATCCCATTTGGAACGCACAGACAGTTCTGCTAACCACTCAAGCACATTCTTATAGAGCAGTGTTTCTCAACCGCATTCCTGGGGGACCACCTGCTCTGCACATTTTCCATGTCTCCTTAACCAAACACACCTGATTCAGATCATCAGCTCATTAGCAGAGACTAAAAGAGCTGAAATGGGTGAGACAAAGGAGACATCCAAAACATGCAGTGCTGGTGGTCCTCCAGGAATGTGGTTGAGGACCACTGTTATAGAGTATAGACTGAACAAGTAATACACGTGAATGATGTCTAGAGCAATTTTAAACCTGTTTAAAAAGGTACACATTTTCAGGCCACCAAAATGCCACTGTGGTGTACATAATCTGGCATAATGCACACACAAAAAATTCAGTTATGTTGTGTAAAACATTATGTACAGCAAATTTCTAATTTAAATTTCACAAGTAATATTTGGTGATAAAATGTTCATTTTTGGGCAAACTGCCCATTTATATTTGACCCAAATGTGTGTAGATGTCAATATCCATCACTAGTTTTGCTTTATAAAACGGTCAAAAGTGCAACAAACAATGGAAAGAAACATTCAAAACCACATCTGTTGTGGTCAAAACAGAAAGCTTAAATCACGGGAGTATAAAACAGCAAGTGGCTCAACACATCACAGATCAATGATGCGTTAAAAGCCCTTATGCTTGACCCTGTTTATGAAGGAACACTGACTCAAGGTTCCACAGATTCACCTTAGAAAAGCTCACAATACATGCACTACCTTATAAAGATTTGGGGTCTGTATGATTTAAAAAAAAAGTTTTTGAATAGTTATATGTTTCTATGCTCCCTGCGGCATAATTTGTTTGATCAAAAATGCAGATTTAAATTTATTATTACGGTATAATGTAACTTTAATCTATTGTGATAGATAGGGCTGGGCTGATAAATGACATTATATTGAATCGTGATAAAATGTACGTCAATAACAATGATAACTCTGGACATTTTTACTCTATATTGATCTAGGAGCTAATCACACAGCGGACATGTGCAACAATGGGAATCTAAAAGTGTGTTGATATTAGAGATGTACCGAATTTTTGGCCACTGAAAATTTATCATCTGAAAATATGTTTTAATGGCCCTTTAATGGACCCTTTAATTTTTGTAGCTTCAGCCAATAGCTACATTTCCATCCCCCTATTTTTATGCACATTCTGAATATGTGCATAAAAAAAAACGGTTGATGGAAATGCCAAGATATGCATAAATTTTGAAAATGTGCATAAAAAACATGCGCACATAACTGAGTAGGATAAACTTTTTATTCAATAAGAAAGGATGCACATAAACTACAATGGAAACACTTTTACAAATTCCAGTATGCGCATTAAAAAGTCATGTGATTTTTATTTTATTTTATAAGAGATCATGTGATGATAAAAATGTGTGCGAATGGACAAACCAGCGACTGAGCACACTGTAAAACATCTCAAATGTGGTTTTGGTTATTCTAAAATGCCTTAACCGTTTCAGTATTAGTGTTATTATATTATTAATGACCTCCATAATCAAGACTGTCTATGCTCTGCGTCTCACGCCTTCAAACGTCACCGCACGTTCACTGCGTGTCAGGATTTCCTTCTGAGGTGCAAGTCTTTATTAAATGAAGAAAAGATTCACATAGCTCTACCGCAGCAAATTACATTTTTATGTTGATATTTGGCGCCAGTTCATCAGGAAGTTTGCTTTGGCTTGTTGGATGGAAACTCTGCTTTATTCGTCTTTTATGAGATAATCCAGTTTTGCTTATAAAGTTAATTCGCATTTTTGGATGGAAACATAGCTATTGTTATGTTTTTTTTTAAATCTGGAAGCAACAACTTCTAACGAAATATATTAACGTTATCGTTCAATATGGAAAATAATTATCTAGATTCAACTTTTGCCATAACGCTTAGCCCTAGTAATAGATACTGGGCTGCACAATAGATCAATTCAGCATCAATATTGCAATGTGTGCATCCGCAATAGACACATCGCAAAGATACAGTATGCAATGTTAAGTCTGAATTATAGTAGACCAGCAGCTACAGAATTGTATTTAATCACTGTATTTATATGGAATTTATATGATTTATGCATCAAAAATGTTGTCTTAGAATTTTTGTCTTGTTTCTAGTCCAAATATCTACATTTCAAGTGTTAAGTACAAGATTATTTCACTAGCAGATAATTAAGCTTGTTTAGCTTGTAAATTTTCACTTATTTCTTCTGATGGTGACAACAAAAAATATTTTTACTTGCTCTAAGAATGCTTTGATATTTAGACTCGATATTTGCATTGTGACTATTCCATTTCTGTTTCTGAATACTGTTAGACTCCCCAGAAAACCATCAACTACCTTGTTAAACTGTTTTCATATCGCAATATTTATCACAGAAAATTTTAATATTGCAATATCAGATTTTTCCCAATATCGTGAAGCCCTAGTAATAGATTTTAAAACAGAATTTAATGACAAAAAGTAACTCTAAGATCTTTAATTTGTATTATTGTTTTTTTTTGTTATTATGAATTTTGATAAAAAGATAGGTGAAATTGTTTATAATAATAATCAAATGAAATTAAAAAAAGCATACAGACCCCAGACTTCTGTTGGTAGTTTATGGTTAAGAATTCAAGTGTTTGGTATCCTCTTATCCTGAAATCCTCTGACTATAAGTCCAATTTAAAGTAAGTAAATTCAAGTCCCTTTTGTTCATGGAGCTGCTCAACTAGTGTCACAAGGCTGTGGGTTCAATTCCCAGTGAACACGCACAGTGTAGTTTGAACGCTCTGTTTTGCAGTAGTTTTGCGGTATAGTTTATGCTTTGGTCGCGTCCTCCTCCATGACGCGGTGGATGCCGTTTCCAGGGCTGCTCTGGATGGCCTGTGCTGTGATGCTGAGGTCTCGAACGCTGCTGTGTCGTGATTGGCTCTCGAGGCGCTGCAGGCTGCCGTGCCGTGATTGGCTGTCCAGGCGGTTGATGGCGCAGTGCTGGAGCGGCTCATTTAGGCGCAGGGAGCTCCCGTGAGGAACACGCTCCTCCACACCGCGAAAACTGCCGGCCGTGTACCTGATGACAAACACAACGAGTCGAGAGACATTTAGATCTTTGGTCAGGGGCGCAGATGTAGGCTTTGGCCAGCTGTGCTCAATGGGGGTGATATTATCTTGGGACATCTGCCTAATTTGGTTTCGAAAACTTGCTGAGTATTTACTCCTATTATGTAAGTGCATCTTATTAATGAATAAAAGTTTGAAATAATTATATATTTTTGAAAGAAGTGTTTTATGCTTACCAAGGCTGCATAAATATTCTAAAACCACAATACTGGGAAACATTATTACAAAAAAAATTGATTTAAAAATGATATTTTATAATGTAAATAATTTCTGTGATGGCAAATATAAACACATATATATTTAAAACTAAATTATTATTCAATGCTTTGGTATTAATATGATGTAAAAGTAAAAACAAATATGGAATGCATTAAAATAATAACATTGACATTTGTGATGTTACAAAAATGTCTATTTCCAAATCAATTATATTTATTGAAATTGTTTTTGACAAAAATAATAATCATAACAGGGTATATACAGGCATCAGAGACTGAAATGTAATACCTTTTAGGACTCTTTTTAAGACTCTTTGCATAGATTTAAGACCTCATCACCAATTTATATTTCAACTAGTAACATTGTCGACATTTTAACTTGCAGTATATTTACTAAATACTGATTGCAAGAAATGAATCCTAAACTAAAACATTGTTCGTATACTGAATAAAAATGCTAATCCAGCAGGTGGCACCTTTACAGCAGCAGGAATAACAGTGTTTCCCTGGTTACTGCAGTAAACAAAGCAGCGTAATGTCAAATCTAGTAGGATTGTTTTAATTTTATAAGCTACACAGCACTCCAATATTCAAAGATTAAATTCAAGTAAACTTTAGCATACTGATACCAAATTTAATACCTTGTAAAATAGCATTTAAGACTTTTTAAGGGCATTAAGTTTCTCTAAATTGATTTATCAAATTTTAATACTTCTAAAGACCCCGCGGACATCCTGCATAAGAACCATTAATAATAATTGTAAACCAATAGTAATGAAGCACTAAATATAGAAACTTACTGGTTATTTGTAATAATTTTAAATTGCAAACTTAAATTATAATTTTAAGTCCAGTAAATTCATCCCTCATCCTTATGCTTAATAAGCTTCTTTTTAAAAAGTCTCATTATCAGTTTATTATCTTATTATCATATAAAAGGATCTAATTATTCAATATTTTGATTGATGGTGCACAGTATATGCTTCATTTAAATATATTTTACAAATATTAAAATTAAAACGTCATAACTCTTTCCCACAGACTTTAACAGACTGTTACTTTGGTGCAAATTTAATATCACACCTATTAAAAGGTTGGTTCAAAGATACGAAGAGCCGGAAGGGACGTTATGTGGGGAAAAAAATGGGTGGGAGAAAATAAAATGGGTGGGAGTGATAGGAAAATATACATTTTTTAAGTTTTCCATATTCATGAAGTATATGGAATGTATTCAGGAAATGTTCCACAAACACTTCCTGTTCTTTTTTTACATGTCAACCGGCAGTCTTCCGTATTTTGCCATTCAATCCCGCTATCATTCTATTATTAAGCATTTTACCATATTTCACCCATATTTTTTATCTTGAAAGCACGTTGAAATTAATATAAATATGTCTGCATTCTATTCTATTCATTAAAGCTGTTCGTCGATCGTCGACCTTCCTTTGCAACATCTGAATCTGTACACGCATGTATAATCACTGACTGACGGATGCACTCCGTATGATAAACTGATGATAGTGGGATAAAATGGTCAAATACGGGAGAATCCCAGCAAAAATGGGAGGGTTGACATGAATGAAGTGAACAGGAAGTGTTTCTTCCACCTGTTTTTTTTCCCACCATCACGTCTCTTCCAGGTCTTCGTTCAAAGACCACAGTGCATTAACATTGCAATAATTTAGTTGTAATGTCTAAAGAAACTACTTTTAAGTCACTAATTTCTGTGTCACCTGTTTTTGGTAATCTGTTTATACAGTTACAATCAGAATTATTGAACCCCCTTTGAATTTTTTTTGTTTTTTAAATATTTCCCAAATGATGTTTAACAGAACAAGGAAATTTTCACAGTATGTCTGATCATATTTTTTTCTTCTGGAGAAAGTCTGATTTGTTTTATTTTGGCTAGAATAAAAGCAGTTTTTAATTTTTAAAACCCATTTTAAGGTCAAAATTATTAACCCCTTTAAGCTATTTATTTTTTTCATAGTCTACAGAACAAACCATCATTATACAAAAGCTTACCTAATTACCCTAACCTGCCTAGTTAACTTAATTAACCTAATTAACCTAGTTAAGCCTTTAAATGTCACTTTAAGCTGTATAAAGTATCTTGTAAAATATCTAGTCAAATATTATTTACTGTCATCATGTCAAAGATAAAATAAATCAGTTATTAGAGATGAGTTATTAACACTATTATGTTTAGAAATGTGTTGAAAAAATCTTCTCTCCGTTAAACAGGAATTGGGGAAAAAAATAAACAGGGGGGCTAATAAATCAGGGGGTTGAATAATTTTGATTGCAACTGTATAACACATACTCTATACTTTTACAGGCTTAATCAATCAGTCCATGCTTCTGCAATCTCAAGATGAGTTTTTTTTCTTACAAGTTGAGCAACACAATCAATAACGTCAACTCAAACAGGTCCCATGAAATTAAAATCAAGTTTTTTTAGATGTTAGTTTCAGTATTGGTAGTTTTTAGGATATCTATATGCTAGTGTGCAACTGTGCACACCAACACAATGGCAAAACTTGCATTTAGAAGATATAAGACAGATATAAACATGTAAAGCTTGTATTTTGTTACTTCCACCTAAATGGATCAACGGTTTTGTTCACGTCAACCCATACTACAGTTTTTCATCAAATCATGACCAAATACTCTCTAGTATCTGACATGCCCTTCAAGATGCTTCACATTTGATTTGCATAAGTTCAACTACTACCACTGGCAGAGCGGTGAAAACAAAATGCTATTGGCTGTTTTTTTTTTAAATGGAGTCCCACCCTCTTTTAATTTTTCGTGTGAGATTACGTCAAACATTGAATAAAAATGCACAATTCAAAACACTTCACAGGACAATTCCGCTATTACCGAAAACGTCAAACATCACACACTCACCGGCCGTCTCTGGAGCGGTGCAGGCTGCCGTGGAAGCTGCTGGATTTGCTGCGGGTGCTGCCGGCGCGGCTGGTGCTGGCGCTCGGGGGCTCGTCCAGCATGGCCAGGTGTGTGGAGGAGGCGTGGGTGGAGGTGCCCTGAGTGGAGGTGCCTCTGCTCTTCCTCACCACGGGGGTGTTGGGGTCTCTGAGAAGGAGCTGGGTGAAGTCAGGCTCCTGCAGCACCTGCCGGCTCTCGTGCACCGCACTGCTGACGGAGGAGACGGGCGGGAACGAGGGGAGGGAGAGACAGAGGACAGAAGGAAGAGACAAGGGGAAGGTGGAGGAGTGCAGATGAATGAGGGAGGAGGGAGTGGGACAGGTGGAGGGAGAGGAGGTTAATGCCCTGATATGAGGGACAGGGGTGTGTAGAGAGGAGGCCTTTACACTAAACCCTATGAGACAGGACACACTTACTGACACCATTTGCTTACTGTTTATTTACTTATTCATCTATTTTATTTATCTATTTAATTTTATATATTTATTCCAGTTACACTGACTGAATTTCTTCCTGTGGCTATTTCTATTATATTTAAATGTATGCATGTTTCAGACTCCCGGTATAGCATGCTTGTAGCTTTCTCATTATTGGACAGTAGAAGAGATTTTTGATAGTTGAATCTTTTTTTTATTGTGCTAAATGAGGAGATTCCCCCAATGTGTAAAGCACTTTGAGAGTCCAGAAAAGCGCTATATAAAATTTAATCCATTTTTGGATATTGTTCATGCTAATAAAAAATATTTACCATGTCATCATATAAAAACTCATATATAAACATAGGATTATATATAAAAATAAACCATCAGTACTGTAATGACACTTTTAATTGTGAACTTTATCAAATCTAAAAAAAGGAATTATGTCTTCATTCTAGTTCTGCCTAAATTCTCTTTTTAAAGAGCTGTCGTTTAAATTATTAGAGCTTTAGATTTAATGTATTTGTATTATATCAGTGGCACCAAACTTAATTTCTGGAAGGGATGCAGCTCTGCATAGTTTAGTTACAACCACCTCCAACTCCTGCTTAAATGTCTCTAGTAGTCTTGGACACCTTGATTAGTTGGATCAGCTGTTTGATTAGGGTTGGAACAAAACTGTGCAGAGCTGCGGCCCTCCAGGAATTCAGTTTGAGACCAGTGGATTAGATACTGTAGTATATCATTTTTAACAAACAAATAAATCAGTAACTTGTATTTCATTTGTAGCATTCAAAATGTAATTATAATTTTAGTTCTCTATTTGTCACTCCTTTAGAATTAAAAGTATAGATTTTTAACATTTAGTTTAACTACTCTGTAGAAAATGCTGGGTTCGACTCAATTCATTCATGTTGTCCCAACACAAATCCATTAAGTTAACGTAACTAATTTAAGTAGATAGAACAGAACATAATACAATTAAGTTTCCCAAAGAAATCTCCAGAATTGTGTTTTAGCTCATTTCAAAGAAGTAGTTTAAACAACCAGCTAAAATATTTTTTTGAGTGTAGCTACAAAATAAATACATAAAATTTATATAAATACTGAAACTACTGTATAGCATTTTTAAAGAAGTGAACTCTTTTCATTCTATAAATGTTTACTTTTATGCATAACTACCTAGTTAACTACCAAACAATCAAAGAAATAATTTTAATATGATGAAAATACATGTAAAATATTATATCATATCATAATAAAGGGTCTCTTATGCTTATAAGTGCTGCATTTTATCAAAACTTTTATTAAATCAAATATTGTAAGTAATATATTACAACAGTGATATTGTGAAATATGATTTAAATCTAATTTAAAAATACTATTTTACCAAAGTGTAACACTAAAGTTTTCAATCAATCAACATTTTGTATTATTATCAGTTTAAATACTGCCTAATACTGCTTCTATTTTTGTTGAAAATGTTTTTGAGGATTATTTAATTACCACAAAGTTCAAACGAATATAATTTATTTGAAATTTAAATCTTGTGTAACATTATAAAGGTCATGACAGCTTCTGAGCACTATTTTTCAATAGTGTATTTGCACAAAATAGCACATAATTTTAAAACTGGCATGAATGAAAAAAACTAAACCTAAAAATGAATGAATATTCAGAATAAAATGAATTAAAATGAATATTAGAGCTACAGCTCTACATAAAACGCTACGTTATTCATCTGTATTCCTTTGAAAACCACTGCAAACACAATAAACTAGGGATGTCCAGATCCGATCACGTGATTGGAAATCAGGCCCGATCATGTGGTTTCAGACTCCATCGGAATCTGACGTTACATCGCAATCAGGACTCGAATATATTCGAGCCCTGATTACGATGTAACGTCCGATTCTGATCAAGGAAGATCCTGGATCTGTTTCTTCGCTCTTCTTTATTCCTTTTTTTGTATTATAGAAGTATCAGATCTGGTTTGGTATTGGTAGACAAACCTGATCGGGACATCCCTACAATAAACTCCAACAATAATGTAAGAAATTCACCAAACGGTACACAAAACTCACTCTTTTCTGCGATGCCCACTAAAGAAACTGGCCCACTCGAAGCAGGTCTTTTTACTGCCAACCCAAAACACAGACGGGATGCCCACCACCAGCATCATCAGATACTTGATGAGGAACAGGGCGATTTCAGGCCTGCTGGTCTGCTCAACCTGTAAACACAGCACAGGCAGATTCACCTTCACACACTTCTGCATAGTCTGCAACATCAGAACAGGAGAAACCTGATTTATAATCAGAACGTGTACTGTGGGAACATGTGGGATCCGCTTATAACCACATGCAGTGTGTGTGTGTGTGTGTTTGTGTCAGTTTAGCCTTGGGTTGTGTGTGTGCGATTGTGTGGATGGGAAGTGCTTTATCTCAGCTCACTGCACAATTGCCAATGGCATAAACACAGCATCAGCCAACACAAATGTCTGTCCTACCCTTTATCTAATGCACACACACACACACACACACACACACACACACACACACACACACACATTCTTTCCGTATTTGTGCTTTAGATTAAGCATTACTTCTGCTCTGAATGCTGTCAGCCTGACTTTACATCCATATACATTACTGCTGCGCATCTGATCGTTTATTTGACCTAGAACATAGTCAAAATGGTGATATTACATTTTAAAACCATCCGGTTTGACTTGCTGCTCAAGAAACCTTTATTGTTTTAACGTTAAAAACAGTTGTGCTGTTTCATATATTTGTGATAATTGTGAGAATGTGTTTAAGATTCTTAAATAAATATAAAGTTTAAAAAACAACTCTGCAGGCACAGGACATCAACATGATGTCATATTGAGGTTGTACCCCGACGATTTTGTTTGTAAATGAAAATTAGATTGACGTCAGAACCCAACGTCAGGCCGACATCATCGTCCAACCTAAAATCAACCAAATCTTAACATCTAATCGTGTTACACTTTGACGTTCTGTGGACGTTACCACTATGACGTCTATCAAACATTGGATTTTGGTCACTTTCCAACACAACCTAAAATTAACCAAAAATCAACGTAATTTGACGTCTCTATTGGACGTCAAAATAACATCCTTAAACGCTGACTAGACATTGAATTTTGATCACCTGACATCACGACCTAAATCTAACCTAATTTTAACCTCTTATGATGTTGTGTGCCTGCTGGGTAAATAACTATCTTGACTGCTAGTTTTGAGCAATTGTGTGTGACTTTACATCTATATATATATTAGTTACATTTATTTTTAATTTACATTTTTAGTAATAATTATTTTTTTAAGTTATTTTAATTTTGGTTAGCACCATTGCTCTATAATACAGAGAATTCTATATAGATCAGTGGTTAGCACTTTGTTTGTAATCTTTCAAATGTATTTCATTTAATTTAATTATTACTTTACTTGATGCAACAAGAATGGGTTTAATTAGCTTTAATAACCCTTCATTTAATTTATCCGAAAACATCTAACAACAAATCTTTTCTCTTTATCTTGAACACCATTTATGTTTATTCTTCTGAGCCATTTGCTTAATTGGCAGCTTGTGCAATCCTCATTTAAATTAAAATATGCCTCTTGGTTTTGGCTGATTTTTATACATCGCAACATAAACATCTCACATATTTTTGCTGCTTACAAATACCTTACGTGGCTGCTGTATAACATCTTGACTTACAGCAGTATGACACAAATCTGCTATAAATAGCAAAACACTTCTTAACAGTTCATGAAGTCTTGCTACAGAGATATAACATGACACAAGGCTGTCCTTCCTCTGTGCCACAACAGAACAGAACAGAAGCAGCAGCAGTAAACAAGACCTCATTAAAACCGATCCCACAGTCCCACACAACCTCAGGCATGTACACACACACACACTCACACACACACACACACACACACACACACACACACACACACACACAC
>CAIGQZ010035027.1:17724537-17751536 GCA_903798205.1 Danio tinwini
CACACACACACACACACACACACACACACACACACACACACACACACTATCATCGAAGTGCAGCTGAAACTTTCCTCCACAGTCTTTTAGTTTTTATTTATGCATCAGTTCATTTGTATCATGTTTGACACGAGATATTCAGAGCAGATGCTGCTGTATGTTTAACTGAAACACAGCTATAAGCGATGAACTTAGTGGCAAAGATTTTTTTTTTTACCCTCTGGATTTTACTTTTTAAGATTCTGGGAGTATTTTTAAAAAATCTGATTCATTTACAACCTTTAAGTAAAACATTTAATTTCAGTTTGCTTTTTTGTAGCTCAGCAATAACAAGCAAAAAGCCCTGTCAAATTAGAAATGATGATCTCTTTTAAAGGCATTTGCCCCAACCCTCTCTCCCTCATTCTCACTCTCTTCTTAGATGGGATGGTGGGCCAAATCAAAGGTTACCATGGGCCAACTTTGGCCCGGGGGCCCTACTTTGGGCATCTCTGATATAAGCATTCATTATGAATAATTGAACATATGGGTGATGTGGTGGCGCAGTGGGTAGCAAATTCGCCTCACAGCAAGAAGGTCGCTGGTTCGAGCCTCGGCTAAGTCAGTTGGCATTTCTGTGTGGAGTTGGCATGTTTTCCCTGTGTTTGCGTGGGTGCTCCAGTTTCCCCCACAGTCCAAAGACGTGCAGGTGAATTGAGTATGCTAAAATTGACTGTAGTGTGTGTGAATAAGTGTGGATGTTTCCCATTGATGGGTTGCGGCTGGAAGGGTATCCGCTGCATAAAACATATGCTGGATAAGTTGCCGGTTCATTCCACTGTGGCGAGCCCAGATTAATAAAGGCACTAAGCCGAAAAGAAAATGAATGAATGATTGAACATATTGTGTCATTAATAAAAAACATATTTTGTGCCATTTTTGTCCCTTTTGATGGCATTTGTACCAGAAGCATTAATGGCCACAGATGAAAAGCGAGCAGACTACTATTTATTTTTCCCTGCATCTTATAGTGACCACTTAGTCACAGCAATAAATAATTTATTCACTAAAACATTTCCAAAAACAGACTGTGGACAAAGGTGGCAGGAAACTGTGGAGGCCTTATATTATTCAGCAAGCACAGTAAATCCACTTGAAGGTCAATGGAAGGAGAATAAAAATCAGGAAAGATCGATGCTCTTGTAATGTGATTGTTGAGTTTTTTGATTTGTGATTTTTATTATTTATTCAATTCAATTTAATTCATCTTTATTTGTATAGCGCTTTTACAATGTGGATTGTGTCAAAACAGCTTCACATAGAAGATTATTGAATTGAAAGTGTCAGCTCAGTTTTCAGTGTTGAAGCTTAGTTTAGTTCAGTTCAGTTCAGTGTTGTTTAATATTCACTGCTGAGAGTCCAAACACTGAAGATTTATTTTTCACTAATAATGCTGTAGAGCTTTCACATAACAAATCTGTCATTATATTCATAATCAATTAGTGCTTATTCACTCTAAGTTAACTTACACTTAAGTTAACAAACTGGTAAAAAAACAACTTTGCTATCAGAGAAATAATTTAAATTAGTGGCGGTATATTCCTCTGTGGTGACCCCTGATAAATAAGGGACTATGCTGAACGAATGAATTTAAAATAGAAAAACAATTGTGATTTTAATTATTGCACTTGTAATAAGTGGAAATTACAACAATTTAAGAATTTGCTGCTTCAGTATTAAATTAATTAAAAATAGCAAATACAGTAGGTCAACCATCACATTTTGTGAGCGAGTTGTGTTCTTTACACACAATGAAATGTTTAAGATATTGACTTACCCATTTAAATGCATTGGTCATTTCTGAACATTTTATAGTGGGTGCGCTGGTGACACTATTTGACACTAGTTGTCTGCTTATATTAGGCTTATTATTTAGCTAATATTGATTTTTAGACTAAATATAAAGCAGTTGTGTCTATATGTAAAGTCAGCAGCTCTAGTTAGGATGTAATATTATTAAAATTGACCCTTCGCTAAGCCCCGCCCTCCTTAGTTACTATTGTTAAGCCTGTCAAGCTTTCATGTCAAGTTCACGCACAGCAGGATAGGTGAAATTTTAAAATAATTTAATAATAACAAATTAAACCGTGATTTCTCTTTTTTAGCCAAAAAGCCTGATGCACTAATTGTTGTGCAATGAATTATAGCGTTACTAACCGACGAGGAAACATACTTGGACAGTGCTTCGACATAATTCATTCATAGAAAGAACAGCCAGAAAGGGGAAATTGTCGGATTTGTGCCGAATATTAGCATCATTTACCCATAACAATGTACAGCACCTATAACTGTCAGTATGTTTGTGTGCGTTTTATAGTTTCTATTCTAATTTGCAGTTAAGTGGAAAAAATAAATACATTGAAATGCAAATCAAAGTATAAATAGCAGAAGTGAACAAATAGATTTTCCCTACCAGCAAATATTAATCCGACACTAAATATAAAAGCAGACATTAACCCGCTATAAAGTCATCAACAATGACTAAATCTATAAAAGACCAACGAAAACATCAGTGAGTTGTAGCTATGACATGGACATGAGGGTTAAAAATTACTGAAAAACAGCTGCGGGTGAAGTATATTGCGGTCATCTCTGTTTTGTTCTGTTGATATGTAATCCAAATATTCATAGCTTAAAACAGATGGAAATATGACTGGATTGTGCTGCTTTTACGGCCCCTCACACAGCTTGATCCCCGCTGGCATTTCTCCTCTTGGGTTTTAGGCTTTGGAAAGGTAAAAAAAAAATACCACCCGTCCAAACTTTTAGGATAACGGGTATCAGATTTGCACAATCCGTATGCACAACACTTTGGCTTGTTTCCCTAGCTCGAAAGCTTGACAGACCTCCTGCGCGTAGCTATGGCTGCTTAGCTACAATTGGTGTGTGGCGGTTTTCGGGTGTGGCTTAGCAAAGGGTTAATTGCACAATAAGTCAATACAGCAGTTATTGTGATGTGTCTACCCAAATATTTGAGCACTATTACAGGTGTTTCATACATCAGACTTACCTTAAACGGGCAGGGGATATGATACTCTCTGCAGCGCTCCTGCACCCAGGTGGTCTCCCACACCGACCTATGGCTCTGTTCATACAAATAACATCCAATGACCGTCAGCAGAGGCACCAGGTACAGCACGGAGAACACGCCGATCCGGATCATGAACTTCACCAGTTTGTCCTGGTTCTCCTTCTCTAGTGGGATCTCCATTCGTACTCTATTTAGTGCTGCAATGCCTGCTAACAGAAGCACCACACCAACGACCACATCCAGCGCTAGCGGCACCAACAGGAACCAGCGCAAAGCCATGAGGTCGTAGAGGCCAACGAAACACACACCACTCATGCTGTCGCCCTCGATTTTGTTCATGGCCATCAGGGTGATGGTGAGGGCTCCAGGGACGCCCCAAGCCACTGCATGAAACAGCAAAGCCTTCTTCTCGATTGCCTCACTTCCCCATTTGGGAACGGCTGCTAGGAACCAGGTGATGGTGAGAATGACCCACCAAACACTTCCTGCCATGGTGAAGAAGTAGAGGGTCATGAAGAGTAGGGTGCAGGCCTTGTTGTGGGAGCCTTGGGTGATGGTGGAGGCTCGGAAACGACCCGGGCTTGCTGTGTTACACGAGACACGATCTTCCAACAGGAAGCCCAAGAAGAAGACCAGAGACACCATCATATAGCAGACAGCGTAGAAGATGATGGGACGCTCGGGGTAGCGGAAACGACCTACATCGATGAGAAAAGTCAAGAAGGTGAACAGAGTCGCAGACAGGCAGACGATGGAAATGATGCCGATGAAATAGCGGGCGAAGATGAGCTCGTCTTTGCGAAAGTACATGTTGGGGCAGGGAGGAGAGCAGTCACGGACGCCCATGAAGGAGTAACCCAGGTCGGGCTCGATCTTCAACTCTCGCGGGCACCAAAAGCCATAATCCCGTTGAACTGCTGATGGCGATTCCTCAGTGCCATCGCTGCTGGGGAGCAGGTCTATCGCTCGAGGGTACGACTCTTCACATTCGGGAAACCTGAGAGACAGAGTATTAGATTGAGTTTTTATATAACACACAGATGTCTAGCAGAAGGGCTTCATGAAAGGAAGCTTGTACCTGCTACACTCCATCTCATCTGGCCAGCTGACCCCAAACATCTCCATGAGCTTGTAGCAGTCGCTCTTAGCCCGCTGGCACAGGCGGCGACATGGCAGGGTCACACGACCATACTCTGTGCACACGGGTGCGTAAAGGGCACACAGGAATGGCCGTATTTCAGTAGAGCACTCCAGGTTCACCATAGGATGAAAGGGCTGTATGGATAAACAAGAAAATGATGCAACGTTAATAATAATAATAAATTCATAATAAAAATGTATGAATAAAAATAATAACTAATAAATTAATTTATCATAAAAAACAAAATGCATAATAAATAATTTAATAATTACTATACATAATTTAATAAATAATAATAATACAAAAATACATGAAGAATACTGAATCTAGATGCCATACAGCAAAACAGTTTGGGTTTGTTTGTTTCATTATGTTATGTTTTGATACTCTAGTAAATTAGTACTCTATTTATTCATTCATTCATTTATTCATTTCTTTTTGGCTTAGTCCCTTTAGTAATCTGGGGTCGCCATAGCAGCATAAACCACCAACTTATCCAGCATATGTTTTACGCAGCACATGCCCTTCCAACTGCAACCCATCTGGGAAACATCTATACACACACATGCACTATGGCCAATTTATCTTACCCAATTCACCTATAGCACATGTCTTTGGACTTGTGGGGGAAACAAGACCGGAGGAAAGCCACGCAAACACTGGGAGAACATGCAAACTCCACACAGAAATGCCAAATGACAGAGTATTGCTCTATTTAAATAATTTTAATTAGTAATTCAATTTTAATCATTTAATTTTTGAATATTTTTATTTATAAATTCATCTGTTTTACTGTGCTGTTTTGCCCATTTACATTATACAATATTGTACTAATAAAATACAGAAAAGGTTCTGACAATCAAACTATTACAAACATATAAAGCCTAATCATGTTTCAAAATCAGACTAAACAAAACATCAGAGGCAGAATGTTAACCAGTCAACTGCACAAGCACAATACCCATCAAACCACGTTATGACCCATCTAGTTTAGTTTTTTTTATCACAGTCACTTGGTCACCCTTATGTTAAATGAGCATAATTAGATCTGTTGTGCAGGCCTGGTATCGTCCCTCCCTTATCCCTCTGAGGAGGCTTTTGTTTGGGGCGGGGAGACATGCTGTTTATGGCTGAGGCCCACTTACAGCATGAGGCATTCTGGGAGTTGTACCAGCTCTGGGGCCGGACATCAATATGCAAATCCCATGGGGGAGAAATAGAAAGACTCCACCCAGGACCAGACAGATAGACAATAAACGCCTCCACCCCTGCAGAGCACGGCCCTTTGTGATGCTCGGGTGGGGGTTCTGACATCCCAGCACCAAAACTTTCAATCATTTACACATGGCATAAACAGGCTTTTTTATTATATATTTTAAAAATTATAATGAAAAACAACATAATATATTTACATTTCTATACACATTATTTTATTTAATAATATTAAAAATAACAAAAAGACCAGAATACAAATTTAAATATATAAATATATATATAATGTTGTTCTTAGGAATTGCCTATTAAAATGCTATAATAAAACATTATTATGATATTTTTAACTCTTAAGCACTGTTTAAATTTACTACCCTTTTATTATGTTCACGATGAAAACATCCACTGAATTATAATGCTGTAAAAATGCATCAGCTAATTTTCTTTTCTTTTCTTTTTTTACATAAATCTTTTAATCTAACTCAGTCCTGATAAAAACTACTAAATTGTTTAGAGAATTTAGTAGAGAATTTAACTCTTTAATTGCCAAATTTACAAATGATGTCACTGATTTGGTAAAAAAAAAACACACACACAAAATGACATATTTTCAATATAAAAAGTAATTGTGGACTGGATTTTTTTGTAATGTTAAAAAATGTAATGGAAGTCCATGGGGCGAAAACAGCCCCTAACAGTAAATTAGGGACAAATAAATGAACATTTATCAAAAACAATGCATCAAAGGCAATGTTGTTTTACATGTCCAAGACTTTAATAAAGGGGTAAAAAATAAATCCAAAAACTACTTTTTATATTGATTGATTGACACATTTTTTTTTCACCAAATCAGTGACATCATTAATGAATTTGGCAATTAAAAAGTTTAAATCCTGTCATTTTTGATTGATCAGGACTGAGGTAGATTAACAGATTAATGCAAAAAAAAAAATATATATATATATGCTATTTACAGTAGTTTAATTCAGTGGATGCTTTTATCCATAACATAACAAAATGATAGTACATTTAGGAGTAAAGAGTGTATTTTTATTTTTATTTTATATTACACATAATTATCTTCAATATTTAAGGTTTGAAATATATAAAATGATCAAATATAAATCATTTTAATAAAATATTCTTATTGAAAATGTAAAACATATGTTATCTGTAGTTTATAAAAAACACAGCTATACAGTTTACTCAAAACTCGTTTAACGACAAGTCCAGAGAACCCATAATAATTTTGAAATGGTCTCTTCATTTTTTTTCTCCAGAGCTGTATATCTAGTGCTTGGTTGGTAAAAATGAATGATTTCATAATTACTGTATAAAAACCACAATATTGCTCTTAGCATTTGGCTATTAAAAATTCTATTCATTACAAATTACTGTTGTTTGCACTAATGACTTTAATTATCTTTCTAAACAGACAATATTTCACTTAATACAGAGAAAATTACCCAAATGTTCTGGCTAAATCCAGTGGGATGATTTAATGCACTAAATAACATTGTCATGGTTATTTACCATCCCAAATAAAACCATCCAAGCATACATTACTGCAACAGTCCAACGCATTTATGAAAAACTGGATGTATAATGCATATCCATAATGAGAGCATTCAGTCACTGCCATCCCACCATGCAGGCTACCACCCAAAAGGTCTGTAAAAAGGGATTAGGATGGATATTATGCTTGCCCATTTTGACACAAAGCATCTAAATCCAGCAATCGTTTCCACACACATAATCCATATTTAACAGGCATATACATAGCATTGAAATGTCCCGCCATCATGACATGCAAAAGAGCACCAGCTTAGACCATCAGACCTTATAAGAATGTGAATAAATCTTTTAGCTTCCAAAAATGTGCTGGTCAGATTAACTTTTATTTTATATATTCATATGTTGTGGACAATAAATGGCTTTGGAAAATGACATCAAACCTTTGACAACTGACTTTAATTGTCAGATTACTGAGAAATTGGTTGATTTACCAATGGCTATATTCAGTACAAAAGTCATAAGACCTTTCTCTGAGCTCTATTGAGTGGACATAACCTGGCTTTTAGGCAAGATAAAAATAAAGCAAGTGCTATTATTTGCTGTTCTGGCGTAAAACATTATCTCATAGTGGCTGTCAGGACACGTTACATGAAATGAAATGATTTGATGCACTCGAAAGTGTTCATCTTGCCTACTGCTGTCCTAAAGGCAAACATACACTTTCAACTCATCAACGTCCATTTCAGTGCCTTTGTGTTTCCTTGCGGAAAGTGATTTAGGGATATTCAAAACACACAGAGATAGCACGCATTTGAACATAAACGCATAAGGGGACCGTACAATGGTTCTTGCTGCTTGTGGAGGGATTTTATAAAATCAGATCTGAGTCTGTAATCCCCAGAAGCAATTATTAAGATTAAAGATGGACAGACCTTTTGTAATAAGGCTGAATTTATTTTGTTTGAGACATAGAATAGTCAGTTCACATTCAATGCAGCTGCTGCATGTTTGGAGCTGCTGTGTGTCTTCACATATTATTACCAATTGAGGACTATTGTTTTCTTTAACATACTTTAATAAATCTATTTCAGAAAGAGAATTTTTAAGCTGTAAATTATTTTAGAGCTCAACGACACACTTGTGTAACAACTAGGGATGATGCATAATTTTTTACATTAATTTTATGCAAGAATAGCAAGTATTAAAATGTTATTTTATATTTAATATAAAGATATTAATAATTTATAAATATTAAATAAAATAATAAATTAAATGAAACACAATTAAATCAATACAAGACATTATGAAAATCATCACAAGATAATGTCATTGCATTTAGCATGTATGGTTTGCTAATTTTGTTTCTAATTTAGGGGACATTTACATGACTTTGCTGTCAATGTTGTCAAAATGTAAAACTTTTATGGCTGTTGTTTATATAAACAGTTGGACAGATAAAATTCAGATATTTAAATTCGAGCACATTAAAGCTCAAGTGGTGTGCAACATTGGTAAACATTGTATTACTACATATGGTATGAATAATACAATGGTAAATATTACAGTATACACTGTAAAACAACAGCAATCAGTAATAATAATGACCCTTAAAGTTTATACTTCTGAGTTGAGTGATCGGAGTGACCCACGGCGCCTGCCTTGTGCGTAGTCGTGCATTTATACCTCTGCATGCTGTTGGTGTTGCTCTGCAACAACACTTTCGAAATGCTAGCTGGCAGTAGGTTTTCATGCTCCTCTGCGTCGGGTTTCTTATTGGATGTTTGTTTTTTTCTGAATGCTACAATTAGCTAAAACATGCTCATTTAGAGGCGAGAACTGGCGGAAGTGCAACAACTTTAATCATAAGGCAAACACAAAACAAAAGTTTCCATCTAGAGCTCCTTCATGGGACTAGACACTTGTAAACAATAGCTCCATCGGGCTCACACCTCTAAGCACCGCCCACGCTCTTCACCGGTACTAAGCTGACCAACCACAGAGCTATGCGTCGTTGCGACGTGTAGTTACATTTTTTGAGAAATGCACGTCGGCATCAGCCACGGAGAGGGTTATGCGATCGCCCGGAGGCTTCGCCAGACCGTACATGTGCGCTTGATGCAGAAGTATTAATCAGCCTTAATGCTCACAATAAAAATAATAAGGTCATATAGATCATAATACTGTCTACTGGAGATTATTCTTCACCTCAAATGTTTATCTTTGCATCCTGAAATGTGAGGCAAATGTTGGGTCACGATATTTAATAAAACAATGATTCCAATTCCTGGATATGCTAAATTGGTCAGAGTGTATGTGAGTGTGTGCAAGAGTGTGTGGGTGTTTCCCAGTGTTGGGTTGCGGCTGGAAGGGCATCCACTGTGTAAAACATATACTGGATAATTTGGCGGTTTATTCCTCTGTGGTGACCCCTGATTAATAAAGGGACTAAGCTGAAAAGAAAATGAATGAATGATTCCAATTCCCTTCACTTGATTGGGATGTTTTCTTTAATTCTGGATGGCAAGGACAGTGACTGAGAGCCTATTTTGCAGTATTAAATAAGTATTTTAACTAATTCAAAAACTTGTGTCATCAGAATCGTGTGTTCAACACTCCACTGTTTCCATAAAAAAATTATAATCATTTCATGTTTTGTCATGGCTGAACACAACCCAGGCTTTACAGTATAAGTTTTGGATAACTGCATCATATCCTTTCTATTTAAACTACAAAATATTTTATATTATAGTAGGGCTGGGCAGATAAACAATATTATATCAAATCGCAATAAAATTTGTCAATAAAAATTATAAGCTCTGGACTTTTTTACTCTAAAATGATCTAGTAGCCAATCACTCAGCAGGGGAATTTTAAAAGTGTGTTGTTATTAGAGATGCACATTTTGGCCACTGAAAATTTATCGGGCGAAAATATAGTATGCCATTTAATGGACCCTCTAATTTTTGTGGCTTCAGTCATTGTTGGGTACTCTTTTAAATCTGGAAGCAACTTAAATCAAATTATATCAATATTGTTCAATATGGAAAATAATTATTTTTTGCCATATCGCCCAGCCCTATATTATAGTAGTTTATATATTATGGTTTACAGTATATGCATTATTATGTGTCCAGTCTACTTGACGACTTGACAACCAAAACAACATTGCTGAATTATTGGACCCCTTTTGCACAGATACATAATGTTTCTTTACAAAACTACATCACCAAGTTCTGATCTAGCATGTATAATACAGATTTTCGTCATTTTTTATGGATTTGTAAGCAAAACTTTAAAAAAATGCAACAGTAGCTATGTTTCCATCCAAAAATGCAAATTAGCTTTATGTGCAAAACTGGAATATTGCATAAAAGATGTGCGAATAAAGCAGCGTTTTCATCCAACGAGTCAAAGGGAAATCGTCACTTCCTGATTATTTGGCGCCAAATATCAACATGAAAATGTAATTTGCTGCGATAGAAGAAGCTGCGTCAATCTTTTCTTCATTTAATAAATGACTTCCGTCTCAGAAGGAAGTTCTGACACGCAGTGAAGGTACGTGGCCTTTGAAAGCATGAGATGCGGAGCACAGACGCTCTTAATTATGGAGGTCATTAATAATATAATAACACTAATACTGAAATGGTTAAGGCATTTTAGAATGACCAAAACCACATTTCAGATGTTTCAGTGTGCTCAGCCGCTGGTTTGTTCATTCGCACACATTTTTATCATTACATGATCTCTTATAACAAAATCACATGACTTTTTTTAATGCGCATGCTGGAATTTGTTCAGTAAAAGTGCTTTCATTGTAGTTTATGCGCATCTTTTCACGTTGAAAAAAAAGTTTATCCTACTCAGTTATGTGCGCATGTTTTTTATGCGCATTTTCTAAAATTATTTGCATCTTGGCATTTCCATCAACCGTTTTTATGTGCATATCCAAAATGTGCATAAAAATAGGGGGATGGAAACGTAGCTATTGTTGTCATGTAATCATACCCTAAGTGATATATATATATATATATATATATATATGTGTGTATGTGTGATTACTGTAACTTTAATCTAAATGTAAATATATATGCAAATGAGCATGTGTAATTGTTCAATCAGTGATCAGTATGATTAAAAAAAAAAACAATAATAGTAGCTGATATAATGTGTAATTCACTTAATTTATTTATTTTTTTATCTGTTTTAATTGTGGTAAGAGATAAGCAAAAAAGAAGCTAAAAATTGTGAAAAAGTCACCTAACCTGACCTTTTAACATCCATTCACAAGTAAATAGATTTTGTCCCTCCCTCTACCCATAAATCCACAGTACGAATGCCTTTCTCTGTGAAGCCCCATTTTCTCCTTGATAAGGAAGCTTAGGTCCCACCCTTAAAGCATTCTATCACACCAACTATCATTTTCAATTATACATCAATTCTCATATTGCTTTCTGATTAGTTTTCCCCCTTCCACTGCTCACGGTTTAATTGTTAAGGCAGTGTTCACTTTACAGATTTCAACTGCACTGCTATGGCAACCCGTGATGCACAAGCGGGCTGTTTTTTTTTAGGGAGGGGTGTAAAGGAGAGGTCAGGGTGCGAGTGACGACCTCCTCCTGAGACAGAAAGCCTGCTCTTTTGTTGCAATACAATTGGGATTGGTTTCCTGGGCAACGGTAGTACCTTTTGCGTGGGGGGAGGGATGGAGAGAGAGAGAGAGAGAAGGGAGTGGAGAGAAACAGACAGAAGAGGAAGGAACAAAGAGGAAGAAATAGATAATAATAATACAAATCCAATAAACGTAAGGTTGATGTTTTCGAAAAAGCCACAATTGTCATGTTCGTGTAAACACTGAAAACGAAAGTCTTCGATGACATCATGCACGTGCATTATACATTACGTGTTAAAGCAGGTGTAGATTTAAGGCAAGTGTGAACAATATTAATGGTGGAGTACATTGGAGTGTTGTTGTTGCTCAAGTGTTTGCTAACGATCCATCAACAAAGTGTGGATTTACTTCACATATTCTACCAACGGCACGCCATCACTTCCTTAAAGATATTATTTACTAATAAGGTAACAGGACCAAATACTGGCCTTATGTACATAATAAAGAGTAAACGCGCATCATTTTGAAAACAGGGTAAATGTGAAACTTTTTTCAAATGCAAGAGAAAAACATTTTTTAGTTTTGGGCTACGTCATTGTCTTGTATACGTAGAATAGAATCTTATAATTTTGGTATTACAACATAGTGTGAATATTCCATTCATTCATTTTCTTCGGTTTAGTCTCTTATTTATCAGAGGTCACCACAGCGGAATGAACTGCCAACTATTCCGACATATGTTTTACACAGCGAATGCCCTTCTAGCCACAACCCAGCACTAGGAAACACCCATACACTCATTCACACACATACTCATACACTACGGTCAATTTAGTCCATCCAATTCACCTATAGACCAATTACCATGTTTGTAAACATGTGTGCGCAGGGCGGTGGCAGAAAAAACTCGGGAGCGCTATACTATTACAGCGAGGGAATGACATTCAATGCGGTACAGAGTTTGTTGTTGTCTTTGAAATAAGATATATTAATTACATATTATATATATTTACATAATGCTTTCAGCGTATTATAACAGCTCGTCACCCAGTGATAAGCACAGTGATGCTGCAAAATTAACGTTAAAGTGAGCGGCGTTCGTCTGACAGGTCCATTTGCGATAGCACCCTCCCAATGGTTATTGAATAAGACGAAATGACCAAGCATCCAGCCCAAAATATACAATCTCATTGAAGCTCCAAGGGATTTTACAAGAGAGAAGTTAAAGGTCTACAAGTGTGTGGATGCCAACAATTGTGTTCTGTGTGGTCATGTGCAAGAAATAATGTTCCCTGATTACCAGATTCAAAACTATGTAGTGCTAAAAACTGAGGTTCTGCCGAGCCAAAGACAAGGAAAAAAGATGGAGCTAACATTATACAAGGCCCGGGTAATCATCAACAGCAAAACTGCATTCTGACAGCGAACTACACCTGTACAGCAAGCCCAGGGTATTTGAAGTTACATATAAAGGTAAAGTTGATTTTATATTTGCACATTCAGACTTTTTCCTTGATAATATAATTTCATAAAAGTATTATTTGCAAACTCTAAATAGCAAAATCATATTAGCAGCCAATGACAATCAAAGTACAACATTGTTCACAGTCAAATAAGCAGTGTTCATGTGGTTTTCAAGTCACACTTGCAGGTTATTTCAGACCGAATACTCAAAAGTGCTGTGGTAAACAATATAGGGAGTGTGTCACAAATTGTCACTGAATGAATGTGTGAATATAAAACCAACTTTAATAACTTACACTTTCACATTTCATTCTTAGCATTCAGTGTGCGCAGTTTAATTAACCATATGTAACTGTTTTGGTAAAATCATTGCTGCAATCAAAAACGAGTAATGTGTATGATTCAGCATTGCCTAATCTTACGTGATATGACATGAGAACTGCAGAGTCCAGCATTTATAATTAGGTTGTCACTTCATTCAGCTCCCTTTTAGAAAAAGCCGTCTGCAGTTGGCATTGTAAGCAGTGCGGTGTATGGTAAAAGTTAAGTTTTCTATTTTTAGTATTTCAAATTTGGCATCCTACCGCAAAACATGACATGTTTGCTATTGCAGCCGGTCTTTTTTTGCAACCGGGGACCCGTGTGACGTCATGTGTGACGTAGGTTGGTAATTCGTCTATAGCGCATGTCTTTGGACTGTGGGGGAAACCGGAGCACCCGGAGGAAACCGATGGCAATATGGGGTTCCACACAGAAATGCCAACTGGGACTCGAACCAGCGACCTACTTTCTGTGAGACAACGGTGCTAACTGCTGAGCCACCGTGCTGCCCCGTGAACATTCCAACACTTTCAAATTACTAAGTGGCCTGGGAGATTAAATAGTGTAATAGGTAAGGGCTCTGGGACTCGTTTAGTTATATTTAATACTAGGGCTGCACTATATTGGAAAAATCTCAGATTTTGCTGCGATACATATTGCAGTATGAAAACAATTTCACCAGATGACTTAAATAGCTCCATTCATGAAAAATCATTAATTTAGATTGGTTGGGTTGATTTTTTTTTTAGGGGTCGGAATCATGTATGAAGCAAAAATTGCAAAGATAATTACAAAAGAGCAAAAAAACAGTAAATCAACAGTTCTTTATGGTTTTTCAGAAAGTCAAACAATATTCAAATATGGAAATTTAGTAATGTAAAATAACTCTGTCTTCATTGTATTAATAAATCCTTTTTTTTCCAGTAAAGTTACAAATGTTTTATGGTTTTTTGTGCCCAATTGCTTTCACTTTCTTTAATACATTTTCTTAAAGTGCCTACGTTTATACGTTGCAATGACTCAACAAATGTCATGTATGCTCAATTGTTGATCAACTACAGTATAATCCCAACTTAACATTGCATATCTTGCGATGTGATTTCGGACACACACGTTGTGATATCAATGTCGAAACGATATATTGTGCAGCCCTATTTAATACTGTAAAACTTCTTGCTTTAAACCAGTCTTAGTATACAACTCTGTATGAATAAATGTGATGTGACGACTGCATAACAAACAACAAATAACACAAACGACTGCATAGTTTGTGCAAATGTTGCCGTTATTACATGCTTTCTTCTGTTTTTTTGAACAATTTTAGTTATGCTTTAATGTTATTAAGAAAAAAATAAACAGTAAATCTTGATAAATTCATCTAAACGCAGCGATGTGAAAGATGTCAGTAAATTGCCGCTAAACAGTATACTGACACTCAGGTACTTAAAACTTCTCTTTACCACTAGTCGAAGAATAAGCAAATGCAAACCAAAAATTGACAGTTTGCAGAATCATTGGTAAGCAATTGGTTGCTAGCAAGGTCATTAGTGTATTACTAAAAATGTTGGTTTTACCAAAAGATCACATTTCTCATAAATATCTAAATATAACGACTGAAATCATTCAGTTTTTGCTGCCAGATTGTATTCCATCTGCAGTGTGGCCTAATAATCACACCATGGTAAAAATAACAAAAGGACAAGGTCATGTATCTGTGTACATTTGACAAATGGGGGATGAAGTTTAAATTAACTAGATGTCAAACCACATCAGTCAGTGCACCTGAAATGCTGAATTTCATTAGCTTTACCCAGCATTCCCTTTGCACGATAACTTCAGATCCTCTCTGAAGCCTCCCATTATACTACATGCAAGCATAACACTCCCAGAAAGCATCCCTGTAGGCAACTGTCCCACTTCACAAACGAGGTTATCTAGAGTTCAGAGCAAGATGTTGCCACCATCCCACAGTGTTTTTGAATCTGAAAGCAACAGCATTTCATTTGCCGCTGAAAAAAAGAAATAAATGGTCGGCAGCTGAGGGAAATAAAGGTTTAATGTGATTTTCTTCTACTCAAGTTTGCAAAAATAGTAAAAGCTCTTCATCAACAGAATCCAGGAATGCATTGTCTTTGAAAATCATGTCAAGCTTAATTTGGGTTTTAAAATCCTCAAACGCAAAACGCATGCCCAAAAATGTTGAAAATACATTCACTGAAAAACTGAAACACATAAAAGCTAAATACAAGTGAAATGATATTATTACTCAGTAAACTAAAATTGTTAGCACTTTACAATGAAGTTCCATTATTAGTTAATGTTATTTAATGTATTTATTAACATGAACAAATAATGAACGGTACATTTATTACAGTATTATTCAATTTTGTTAACGTTAATTATTGAAAATGAAGTAATTTGTTGTTAGTTCTTGTTAATTAACAGTGCATTAGCTTTGTGGTACTTAACTTATATTAACTAATATAATATTAACTAATGACTTTACTAATGATTATATATATATATATATATATATATATATATATATATATATATATGTGTGTGTGTGTGTGTGTGTGTGTGTGTGTGTGTATATATTTATATATATATTTACTATATATAGTAAAGTCATTAGTAAAGTCTGCACGATATTGGAAAAGCTACACATTGTGATATTTTTTTATTCTGCGATATATATTGTAATATGAATACAATTTCAATAGTTGAGTTGAATAAATGTTTATAAAGAATCTATAATTTTAGATTGATGGAAATTATTCTGTTGGAGAGTGCATACAATGTAATAAACAATCTACAAGCATAGAGAAATTAAATAAAGCAAAATATGCAAATTAAATAAACACTGTTTTATTGTTTTCCAAAGAGTCTAAATGTACAGGGAATGCAGAATTATTAGGCAATTGAGTATTTTGACCACATCATCCTCTTTATGCATGTTATCTTACTCCAAGCTGTATAGGTTTGAAAGCCTACTACCAATTAAGCATATTGGGTGATGTGCATCTCTGTAATGAGAAGGGGTGTGGTTTAATGACATCAACACCCTATATCAGGTCTGCATAATTATTAGGCAACTTCCTTTCCTTTGGCAAAATGGGTCAAAAGAAGGACTTAACAGGCTCAGAAAAGTCAAAAATAGTGAGATATCTTGCAGAGGGATGCAGCACTCTTACAATTTCCACGCTTCTAAAGTGTGATCATCGAACAATCAAGTGTTTCATTCAAAATAGTCAACAGGGTCGCAAGAAGCTGAACAAGACACACAAGCTGAAACGTCAAGACTGGGCCAAGAAACATCTCAAGACTGATTTTTCTAAGGTTTTATGGACTGATGAAATGAGAGTGAGTCTTGATGGGCCAGATGGATGGGCCCGTGGCTGGATCGGTAAAGAGCAGAGAGCTCCAGTCCGACTAGGACGCCAGCAAGGTGGAGGTGGAGTACTGGTTTGGGCTGGTATCATCAAAGATGAGCTTGTGGGGCCTTTTCGGGTTGAGGATGGAGTCCAGTCCAGTGCAGTGGTACAGGAAAAAGTTTGCATCCTTCAAGAAAAACTTGATTTTCATGCAGGACAATGCTCCATCACACGCGTCCAAGTACTCCACAACATGGCAAGAAAGGGTCTAAAAGAAGAAAAACTAATGACATGGCCTCCTTGTTCACCTGATCTGAACCCCATAGAGAACCTATGGTCAATCTTCAAATGTGAGATTTACAAGGAGGGAAAACAGTACACCTCTCTGAACAGTGTCTGGGAGGCTGTGGTTGCTGCTGCACGCAATGTTGATGGTGAACAGATCAAAACACTGATAGAATCCATGGATGGCAGGCTTTTGAGTGTCCTTGCAAAGAAAGGTGGCTATATTGGTCACTGATTTGTTTTTGTTTTGTTTTTGAGTGTCAGAAATGTATATTTGTGAATGTTGAGATGTTATATTGGTTTCACTGGTAAAAATAAATAATTGAAATGGGTATATATTTGCTTTTTGTTAAGTTGCCTAATAATTATGCACAGTAATAGTCACCTGTACACACAGATATCCTCCTAAAATAGCTTAAACTAAAAAGTAAAAACTACTTCCAAAAATATTCAGCTTTGATATTAATGAGTTTTGGGTTCATTGAGAACATGGTTGTTGTTCAATAATAAAATTAATCCTCAAAAATACAACTTGCCTTATAATTCTGCACTCCCTGTATTCAGGTATGCAGTAATTTAATAATCAAATGTAAAATAATACTGCATAATTTTTGTAATATAAAATATTCAATAAAATGATTTGTTTTAATTTTTCAAAGTTACAAACGGTACAATTTCTTGAAATATGAATATTTTTATCCATTTCTCAGTAAATATAGGTAATATATTTTGATGCATTTAAACAAAACTGAATTATTAAACAGATATATTTATTAAAATAATATTTTATTCACTGAACATCTTTAGAAATATAAAGAAAACACAATTAAATCCATGTGAAATATTATTAAAAAAGAAAAATTTCAAAATTTCAACAAAATCAATTTCTGATGATTTTTTTTCCTTTTTAAAAATGTTTATTTTATATTTTGTATATAATATTTTATGTTTTTTTCTAACATATAAATTTGTGTGTACATATTTTTGTACCATTATCATAAGTTATTTTGTTAGATAAGCTCCAGATTTGGCTCGGTACTGACTAATCTAATGTATATGCACAAATATAATATTAATTTTATATTAAAAATATTAATCTAAAAGATAGATTTGTGAGGGGTGTTCTCATATAAGCTGAGCAGTATATATTAATAAATCATTGTTTCGTTATCATCAATACAATGCTTGGAAAGTATATCCTGCCATGTTATGTGTAAATTGTATGATATACTTCTACAGACATCTTTTAATCCTTTGTGCAATGGTGGATTTAAAAAGTATCATCACTTTTCCGCGTGTTTGTGCTGGTTACAGTGCAAAAGGTTATGTAACTTCACATTTCCACACAAATGTACAAGAGGATGAACAGATGGGTTGCCTCGGCTCGTCTCCATCCTCCTGTCTTTCTTCTTTTTATCTCTTTAATTTCCTATCCCATCCCTCGATTATACCCAGGCAGGGCCGGAGTGAATAAGTTAAAACCTTGTGACTGAGGACAGCAGGTTTTAGATAACGTTTACAGTGCAGTGTCTGTTCAACAGATACACACTGACCACTGTAACAAGCTAATGCAGCTGTTCTCAGTCGGGCTCAGCTGAAAACTGCAGCCTGGTAAAGAGGATTACCCATCGGCTAGAATCAATCCAGGCGTTGTGGCTGCAGATACAAAGATTACGGAGCAATCAAAATAAACAATGTGCTCAAGTACCATTAAATGCTCATACCATCAGCCACTGCGGCATATACAGTACTAGCACGCTGATGGAAAGCAACATTGCTGCACGAGTAGTTGTAAGATGCTTATTTCATCAAAGCTACATGCAAAAGAGGACCAGAAATGTTGTTTAAAACAGCAAAATACTTCAGAAATGAAGACATTGCAAGCAGCCCTGTGGGACGGATTAAAGATTAATTTCCCTTTAAACGTTTCTGTAATGTGATCTAATTTATCTGCAAGGCACGAGAAAGAACTGGGTCAATTTGAAAATGGCAAATCTTGGTGCTTTTGGTACATGCGCTTAAAGGGATGCACTTTGACGATTTGTATTTGTTGTTTTTCGTGTCAGAAATAAGAGACAAACTGCATTTGAAAAGGGATTTACTTCATTATTATGAGTCAAAAATAGGGTTGGGCGATTTGACTGAAAATCTAAATCTCGATTAATTAAACATTTTAGCTTGATTACAATTGATGAACAATTCTTTTATTTATTTATTTGCCCCCATAGCTCACGGACAGGTTTTGTACAGTAAATATGCTCACATATTATAAGTGAGAGATTTTTGAATAAAGGGTGCAGTACTTGATTTTAAAATAGTTGAAGGAAACACACATTATCTACTATCTATGATTATTTATTGAACATCAACGTTGAACAACTGAAATTAAAGCACACATTGCCTAAAACGAACAGTCACTCTTTTCTTATAAAAAATGTGAAAACAAATAACTTGCACTTTTGGAAACAAAATTAGAAAAGTAGAAAATAAGCATTATCTCTTCAAAATAAAACAACTCTTGTATATCCTGTAAATAACATTTTAAACTTGCATCTTCTGTAAACAAATATTTTTTATGTAAATAATAATTTTATTGTAATAGAAAATATGCTGCCTCAAGGCATCTCTGGCGCAGCTTCCAATCATCATCAATGTAGTGCAAATGTGCGATGTGTAGTTCCATTTTTTTTAAGAGGTGACCATGCGAAGGCTGAGCCGGACCATCCCTGTGCGTTCGACGCAGAAGTATAAATCAGCCTTAACAGAGAGGGGTCATGTGACTCCACACGCCGTAGGGAATAGAGTTGTCGCGATACCATTAATTAATCTGACGATACTATACCAGCTAAAGTATCACGATATACAGTAGTATTGCCAGTAAAATTGTCAGAAATACTGTATTTTATGCTATAATAGGCATACTTAAATGTAATTCTTAATTCCCTTTAGGCAAAAAAAAGTATTATTTGCACGTAGGCATGGGACGATAACCGTATTCAGGGTATACTGCGGTTTGGAAAAGTCAAGGTTTTAAAACCGCCAAAATCTTCTGTAATACCGTTCCTAAGGTATGTGTAAGATTTTTTATTTACGTTTTTTAGGACAACAGTATCTCCAGCTGAAAAGATACCCAAAGATGCCGTTTTAAATTGTGAATAAATCTGTTTATTTCAAACTAGTGAAGACAGCAGAAATCAATGATTCATTAGAATTATTTAGCCGGACATGTTTACTGCTCCAAAATATGTTAAATAATTCTCAAAATAAAATATATTGTGTTCAAAGGGAATAAAAGTTGTTGTTTTTTTACTCAGACATTTAAAAAGAGCATATTTTAGAGCAGTAATCACAACACCATGAAACCGTGATATTTTTATCCAAGGTTATCATACCGTCAGCCCAAGCCTATTTGCACGTCACTTCACCTAACATTTATTCATTCTTTTTGTTTATTTTGTAGATAACTGGCCAACAAAAATACATTAAAATAAAGATACAAATTATACCGAATGAAATTTGTTACAAAAGAGCATTTTTTTCCAACAAAATTAGGCTATAAGGAGTGGTCAAAATTTGTTTCAATGTTTCCTATTGCTATTTTGGGTTTTTCATCGATTTTTTTTCAGTCTTATTCTACACAGTTTTGCAACCTTAAAGGGCTCCACAGACTATTAAAATAAAATGGTCTATTGTTGCACAAACGTGTGAGCATTTTAGTGACTTTTCCTCATGCAACATTATCTATTGTAGATAAACCAATAGTGGCGATACCACCGTTTACAAACTATAGTGGCACGGCCAGTATTTTGGAGCCATAGTATCGCGATATTATGATAGCACCAGTAAACCGTGCAACCCTAGTAGGGAAATTAATTTTAAAAATTGACCTGGAAAAATTTGATCGATAATAGGTTCTGAATGTCGATTTCGATTACTTTTCGATTAATCGTCCAGCCCTATTCAAAAATTCCTCTACTTGAGTTATAATATAATATGATTAAGTCACTATTGTAGTTTTTATTTCATGTTTTTAATTAGATTTTGTTTTTAACGTCCTGCTTTCCTTTTAGTGAATGTTTTTGCGTTTTTGTAATAATAATATTTTTTTAAAACGTCTTTAGATTTAATATATTTGATTGTAGTTTTAGATAAGTGAAACATTTAAAATCTGTAATTAAAATATTTGTATTTAATTTTAACTTTTTTATGATGTAACAAAAATTATCATTGCTCTATTATATAAAAAAATAATATTATATAGACCATTTCAATGTGGCTATGTCATTGGCCCATGAAGATTTCCTGCTTGTTATCAAACTCATAACTGTGACAAGAGTCAATTCAATCATACCTTAATTTTAAAACAGCTATCATAACATTTGTTATCAATATGTGTCTCTTTTTGGATTCATGGAAGCTACAGAAATTAAAAATGTACAACAGGAAATATGTTGGGAGGATTGTTTTTGTTTACATCCCTGGTCTATATATGAATTTTAGATTATTATATGTTTTTTTTGCTTAAGTTTGAGATATCCATTTTAAGTATTTGCAAAACAAATTAAAACTAACTGATTTAAAAATATATTTTACTTATATGCAGCTAGCTTTCTTTTTTTTCTTATAGCTAACATTTATTTTTGTTCAAGTAACACATTTTTTTTTTTCATTTTATAGCTTAGTTTGAACCCTCTCACTCTTTTTGCTCACTAGAAAAGAAAATGTATAAGCATGCGTGCACATGAATATATGCACAACCCACATCTATATGACTGCTGTTAAGGCCACGTGGTTATTAGAGCATGATGATAAGAGCTCTTTATGAAGCCAGAAGTAGATGTTTGCCAGCTAGTGAAATAAATTAATATGTCTGGTATACTATTAATACTAAAATAATCATACACCCCCCTTCATACACCCCCACACTCTCCTCATAACTTATACTCACCATAATTACAGCACTATTTAATATTTGCACATTTATAATTGTACATATTCATTGCATTTTTGTTGCACTGATTCATCTTAAATTGTACATATCCACTGCACATATACATTTGTAATTATGTTCATATATATCTGCATATTTCTGATTATTAATATCATTCTGTACATATATTCAACTATTGTAAATCTCTGATCATAATTAATACAACCTGTATATAATGTTCATAGTACATCCATCTGTAAATATCACCATAATTTTTCTATAATTGCACTTGCTGCTATTGCACTCCTGATTAGACCTAAACTGCATTTAGTTGCCTTGTACTTTTACATGTGTAATGACAATAAATTAGAATCTAATCACCTTCTAGTCACTAATGTCATTTGTATGCAACAATAGTAAAGGTTATCTATCAAACAATCACATCAGAATCGTTCAGAGAAAGATCATCAACCATTTAGTTTTTCATTTTACATTCTCAGAGAATTATATAGGATTGCATACATTTATATCTATACACAACCTTTACAAGGACACCGCATTATTAGAGCATGAAAGTCAGTGCTACGTAGTTCTAAGTTAAAGTAATGCAATCTGAAGTGGTTTACCTCCATGGCAAGAGCAGCGGTCTGCTGATCATAGTGATTGAGAAGGTTGGGCATGAAGGTGGTATTGTAGGCAAGGCCCTGGCACATTCTCAATGTGATGGGCTCACAGCTAAACATGCTATGGCTCCCGATAGCCTCCATGTTGATGGCCATGCATACAGTCAGCATGGAGCACAGAGCCCAAAGCAGAACCATGGTGCATCCGTCTGTGCTGTGACTTGCAAAGGACGGGTTGAATCAAGAAAATCGGAGCTCCTCCATTCCCTCATTAATTATCTGTTGCTTGACACAAGGCTGAAATTGCACGGATAAGAGTGCACTTCTCCATTTTGCTGAGCCAGATCCAGTGTTTTTCAATGCATGTCCATGCAGTGTTGATATGTCTGCGTGCCATGCATTTATGAGATATGCATTTCCATCTGCGAGGGGAAGAGCATCAAATGTCATGTGTGAAATGAACAGACTAACATTAACTATTCATGAATGGGGCGACAGTTTATTCAGACATGAAAAACATCTAGAAGAGATCTCTCAAGGCATGGGAAGTGTTTTCAGAGTGAACAATGATCAAAAAGCACTGACATATTACACTGGCAGCAAATAAAAGAGGCTTTTCAAATTGGATTACCTAGGGGAAACTTCAACATCAGGAATAATAGAATGAGCCCAGGACACAATATTAACCTGCTCCAAACTGAAGTTAATCATAGAAATTAAATGTGTTAGTTAGAACTGGAATTATACAGTGACTGTAATAAAACTGTTATAAGATATATTTTGTGGATATATTTAGGCCTGTCACAAAAATCAATATATCGACTTATCACACAGCACATGGACATGACCTTAATCATTTTTTGTGGTGCAATATATATATATATATATATCGCCCATACATACATAACCAATTCTAGCAACATTTTAGCTGATTGTGCAACATCTCTATCTCAGTCTCAGTATGATAAAAAAACACCATAGTACTTACTGTAAATTACTTTTAAATATATTTTCATGTGTGTGTCTGACAACTAAAAATAGATCTGGTAGTAGAAGATATTGCAGCCTCTGTTACTTTTTAACTTGCACTTTTTTGTTAACATTTATTATTATTAATTTAGGATATGCATTTTCACATTCTGATTCCTGTGCCTTATTGTTAAATTGACTTTAATTAAATGAAAATTCTTAAGAATAAAATATTATGTGTTCTTTGGAAGAGTGTACTTGCATTGTAATGATATATTGTCATTCTGGCATTATATAATAAGTGGCATAAAATGGTCTTAAAATGACAATGATATTGTTTATCGCAATATGTTTTGGTGCAATATATCGCACAAAAAAAAAAAAGATATTGTGACAGGTCTAGATATATTTCACATTAAATATGAAGGGCTTAATAACCGGAATTCAATTTCTTTAACTGCTCAAAATTATTATGGATGTAGTTTTAGATGTATTTTGTAGTAAAATTTGAGAAATTACATTTAAACTCTTACACAGATTTTACCCAGCCAAAATTTTTTTTTACTTTAATTAAAAAATTAAAGTCGGATATTAGTACATGCTGCTCTTTCTGTAATATACCCAATGAAACTGCTAATCATGTTGTTTGGAATTGCCCTCAAACACAATGCTTCTGGATTGGACTTTCTTTGGTGATTCATCGCTAAATACTACCGGGATTCTTGTCATCTTTTAAGGATATCCTATTGAGTCCTGATGATCAAAATAATGAATATTTTGTTATTAACCTACTTTTAATTCTTGCAAAATGTCATATACAGCGCTGTAAATTCTCTCAACGTATACCTTCTTTTATTGCTTTTGAAAATGAACTTCAACAGTATATTAGAGTTCTTGCTTTCGCTAAAAATTAAAGCTATTAGATCTGTTAACTTATTGTCCTTTTTTAATTTAACACGTGATTTTATATTATTTGTTGTTAGTTTTTTTTTGTATGTGCTTATTTGATGCTTTACCTCTCTGTAAAACTCATGTACAATCTATGTAACAATTTTTTATGATGCTGTTTTTGTTACTCTGACATTAATAGTTATACAAAAATATGTATTTTGTAGTCTTTCCTTCTTTGTTGATTCAAAAATAATAAAAAACAGTCGACCCAAAAAGTGATAGACACTGTGATTACACAAAATGATGTGTGGTTATTCTTGTTTGTGCCTGACACCTATTATATCGATTTAATTACATTTTGAGGCGAAACGCTCAGTAAACACCTTTCACCTCAGGCAAAAAAGCGTTTCAGCACACCGGCATCACCCAGAACCACTAATTTTTTTTAACCAAACTGACGAATGCTAAATTAACCATGATTTTGTCTTGTTAGTAATTGTTCATTTTTATCAATAATGTGCTAAAAATGTCGCGTTCGCGTCGAAAAAAGGCAAACAACAGCTACCCTCCCTTTATTAACAGATGAGACCTTCTCCATCGGGAGGCGCGCAGCTGAATCGCTGGAATGAAACTACCTTCAAAATAGGTGTCTAATGTACTTTGAGGTGTATTATTCTTGTTTTCATGAATCTAGCGTGTTACTATGCTAAATTAATCGTGATAATGGTTTTAAAACGTTTGTCTTACCTCTCCTTCACGTGTAGGAGTCCCCTCCGCTTCTCTAACAATACGAGCCCTGTGCGTCTTTCTTTCTGCAGGTTTTGAGGATTTGTACGGGCGCGCGCATTTTACTCGCTCAATATAAAAGCATATTAAATCGTATTACGTCACACGAATAAGCGTGAAAAAAAAACACATTCAGTAAGCAAACAGGGAATGGCTTAGGTTTCTCTACAGATATCATTAATGCAGTTGCACTGGGAGCGACGAACGTCTGCACTATAATGAAATGAAGTTGGCGCTGTTGATTTGTGGTTGCCTGGAATGAGGGGCGGTGTGTTGTGGTGTGAAGTCCGAGTCGTTTTCGGGATTCGGTTCTTTTGGTCAGATGATTTTGAAGAGTCGGCTTTGGAAGATTCATTTTTTCTTTTACGTCATGTCGTACTTGCATCAACTGATATTTATACAATTTGTTGTCTTAAATCATCATTTAAGAAATGAAATTCTTCAAGGACCAAGAAAAGATGGAGGATTTAAACTTTTGTTTTTTTTAACTTAAATTTTACATTTAAAGTTATGGCTTAAGAATTGTTTACGACTTCAGATTCAGTTTGTTTTTTATACCATATGAAATTTTCAAAAAGGTTGGAGGACTGCATTTTTTATTATCATGTGATTACTCTGTTTACAGACTATCAACATCGTCCAATTTTTATCAACAAGCTTTTAAAGCATTGAAGTTGTGCTATGTGCACAATTTCTCTCCCCATGAGGCAATTTTGTGGAATAATTCTTACATTACTGTTAACCGAAAATCTTTCTATTTGCAAAATTGGACAGAGAAAGGTATTTATTTCTTATCTGATATTTTAGACCAATCAGCTAATTTACTTTCTTACAAAAAAAATATGAAAAGTTGGTCATTCCCTATTAAATTGAAAGAATATAACTCTGTAACAAAAGCCATTCTCTCTGGTTTACTAATGCTAATGAGAAGTCTGTGTGCTCCGGTTTCCCCCACAGTCCAAAGACATGTGGTACAGGTGAATTGGGTATGCTAAAATTGACCGTAGTGTATGAGTATGTGTGTGTGTAAATGAGTGTGGATGCTTCCCATGTGATGGGTTGTGGCTGGAAGGGCATCCGCTGCGTAAAAAACATATGCTGAATAAGTTGGCGGTTCATTCCACTGTGGCGACCCCAGATTAATAAAGGGACTAAGCCGAAAAGAAAATGAATGAATGAATCTTTTGATTTTATTTGGTAAATTTCATATTCATAAATGTAGATTAAATACTTTTAAACCTTGTTTAAAGGTTTCTATTATAGATTTTAATTTTTATATAGACTCACTCCAGTATATTAATAGCAAGAAATGTCAAGATACAATTATAGTTGAAAAAGGAGTTGGAGTTTATTGAATAGTAAACTTGTTGTCAATTGGGTAGGTTAAATAATCCCTTAGTTATTTTGTCATTGTAATGGTTTCTATATTGAAGTTTTTTTTATTTTATTTTGATTATGTAATTTTTTTTTCTGTTATTAGTTATGTTTGTATTATTTGGTTGTCATGTTAAAATTGTATATTTGCTGTTGTTTAAATAAAATAAACAAATTCCCACTCTGATAGCGATGTAGCATTTGCACATTCTAAACTATAGAAAAATAAGATATTTGTGTATTTTGAGGTGGCTTTTTGTCTTCAAAGTGACATTTTGAAAAGTCAAGAATTGTTCAGTTGTAGCCTAAATTTCTAGAATAAAAAGTTTTTGCAATTTAGACTTGTCCATTTTATAAATGACTTTAAATTATATTTGAACCCACCAGTACACACACACACACACACACACACACACACACACACACACACACACA
>CAIGQZ010035027.1:17751546-17792309 GCA_903798205.1 Danio tinwini
ACACACACACACACACACACACACACACACACACACACACACACACAAAAACATATATAATGTGTTAAAAACAACTGAAATGTGTGTCATTTTATTTTATGTGCTTTTTTCTTTACCATAATAATATTAATGTGAGGATTTGATACCTAATAAAAGTACAATTAAAATTAATTATCTCGGTTGAATAAATGTCTGCTCATTTTAAAGTGCTCTTAAACAAAATGAACTGGTATATCCCTATAGTAATGATAACTTTCAAAGAATAAAGTCACAAATTAACATAATTATTTAAGTTTCATCTATAAAGTTTATTTTATTTGGCTAGAAAATAAATGATAAATGATTAAATGATTTCGCTTTATTTGTCAAATTCTTTTATTCACAGCTTTTCTGAACTCTTCAACTGAATCATATAAAAGATCCGACTCAAATGAAAGATCCAGTCGTGAATCGAGCATCGCCGTTTGGAAAGATGTGGGACGGAGTGTGATTGCTATGGAGACTAGTAAACTGAACCGAGCCGGAAGACCAAAACCATCAGTATCGAGTCACAAAACATTTTTAGTTTAATGTTTTCGTTATGATCGCTAACATTATTCATTCGTGTTGACACTGCTGTAAACGGTAGGTCTGATTTCTTCTCTTTTTGCACCCAATGCATTGCACGTCTTTGACCTTTTATTGCTGCTAGTGCTAGTGTGAAAAATCACAGCACATTTGTTTACCTTAACATCGGTATGCTATTTTGCTTACGTGATTCTGATGTTGTTGTGTCTGAAATTAGGTTTACATAGGAATAATTGAATGGAACTGAACCTCAAACGTCTGAACTTCAATCAGAAAAGATGCCTAAAGCACTCAGCACAAAAATGCAGACTAAACTGAGTACCTGGACACCTCTAAATCATCAGCTCTCCAATGCTCATGTACGTACACCAGACGAAACAATACACTTTTATTATAGTTATTTATCATTAGGAATGCAGCATCAATATGTTGACTATATATGCAGCTACAGTAACATTGATATAATGATATAGCACAGAATGCTTCAGACCAAAGACATATTATGTAAAACTTTTATGCAGGTTTTTGAAGAGAGAAGAAATCTACTTGGAAAGTGGGTAAGACATGCACTTTACTGTACAAAATGCCATTTGTACACCTCACAAGTTTGCTTAGCTTATTTATGCTATGTTACTTTGCTTGTTTGGCTCAGTTTGAGAAATGGACAGATAGTCAGAGGAAGCAGGTGCTTCAAGATTTTTTCTCCAGATGTTCTGCTGGCCAGCTGAAACATGTCAGACAGACTCTGAGCAGCTGGGTACCAGAGGAAACCCTCAACTTCACCACGGTCCTTCCCAGGGTCATTTCTCTATATATATTTTCATACCTAGACCCCAGGAGTCTCTGCAGATGCGCACAGGTAAGGATAATCTACCACAAATATACAAACCTCATTATTGACATTCTATTAATATTTATATGCTACTATCAAAAACAGCATGAACACTATGCATAATAGATGCATACTATATACACTAATGTAAAAAGAAATCTGGCATTGTAAATGTTTTTGGGCAAAAATGCCTATTATGTTTATAATGCATTTATTAACACTATACTGTATTAATATATTGTCTTCAAATATTCTTTTTTTAATATATTGAATACATTTTTGGAAAATATATTAGCTAAATCTTCAGTAACATTTGCTCAAGTAACATTTAAGATTATTGTCTCTGTTAAAAATGTTGTTTCTGTGGGAACTGATGGACTTTTGTTTTGTTTGATAATTAAAAAGCTCAAAAGAACAGCATTTTTAAACCTACCACAGAAATAAAGCCACATTATTGGCATTCTATTCATATTTTAATGCTACTAATTAAAAACAGCATGAACACTATGCAAAATATGTGCATACTATATACACTAATGTTAAACAAATCTGGCATTTAAGTTATGTAAATGTTTTGGGCAAAAATGGCTATTATGTTTATGATGCATTTATTAACACTACATTCAAATAGTGTTTTTTGAATATCTGTTTTCTATTTCAATAAATTTTTGGCAGCCATTACTTCAGTCATTCTAATATGCTGATTGTAACATTTAAGCTTATTGACTTTGTTAAAAATGATGTTTCTGTGGGAACTGATGGATTTTTGATTTGTTTGATAAATAAAAAGCTCAAAAGAACAGCATGTATATGTTAGCTGATGCTTAAGTAACATTTAAGATTGTTGTCACTGTTAAAAATTATATTTGTGTGGGAACTGATAGACTTTTGTTTTGTCAAATTCTTTGACAAATATAAAGCTCAAAAGAACTGCATTTATTTGAAACAGAATGCATATGTGCTGAACAAATGTTATAATTTTCTTAAAATAAATGAAGTACAATGACCCTTAACTAACAAATGTGACGTTTTCATTTGCAGGTGAGCTGGCATTGGAAAAACCTGGTGGAGCTTGACCAGCTGTGGATGCCTAAATGTCTGAAACTCGGCTGGTGCATAACCTTTACTCCAACACCATTTGAGCAAGGCGTATGGAAGAGGCAATACATAGAGACAGTACAAGAGCTTCACATTAGCAGGCCTAAGGTAAAAGATTATGGACAAATATGCATGAGGAAATGTTGGAATAAATGTCACTTGGGTGTTCTCTCATGTATTCTAGGTGCCTGTGAAGGAAGAGTTTATCGTCCCTGATGTGAAAGTCATTGGCAGTGAGACAGAAGGGTCACTTCCTCTGACCGGTCACAGGGACCTTTTGGGTCTGCATGGGAAGAGTAAAGATGGGAATGACTTGGGGAAATTAGCCAAAGGTCTTCCTCCATGGAGAGACTCAGACAGGCATCCTACTGACACCATACGCTTTAACTATCTGGATAACCTCCACCCGGGTGAACATGCAAGAAAAGCGTAAGTAAATTAGGATCAGTTTTGTTTTGCACACATGCAGGTAGACTGCTATTTATTATTTGGGTTATGTAAGATAATTTTTAAGTAAATTAATGTTTTTATACAGCATTAAATTGCAATAAACTGATCAAGGCTTTGATCTTGTCATCTTGTTTTCTTTCTATTCATCAAAGAATACTGAAAGAATTGACAGAGATTTAAAAATTTGAAAATATATATTAAGCAGCACAACTGTTTTCAACATTGATAATAAGAATAATAAATGTTTATTTTATCTTGTCACAAACAAATTGCATTCAGTGTTGCCAGATTGGGCGGTTTGGAATTTGAGTGTGTGGGTAAAAATGGCTTCGGCGGGTTGACAAAATTTGGGCAGTTTTTAAACATTCAATTATTTTCTTTTCAGCCTAGTCCCTTTAATAATTAGGGGTCGCTACATCAAAAATGAACTGCCAACTTATCCAGCATATGTTTTACGCAGCGGATGCCCTTCCAGCTGCAACCCATCACTGGGAAACAATCATACACTCTCATTCACACACATACTCTACGGACAATGTAGCTTACCCAATTCATCTATAGCGCATGTCTTTGGACTTGTGGGGGAAACCAGAGCACCCGGAGGAAACTCACACCAACCTGGGAGAACATGCAAACTCCACACAGAAATGCCAACTGACCCAGCCAAGGCTCGAACCAATAACATACTTGCTGTGAAGCGACAGCGCTACCCACTGCACCACCGCGTCGCCCCAGTTTTTCATTCATTCATTTTCTTTTTAGCTTAGTCCCTTTATTAATCTAGGGTCGCCATAGTGGAATGAACCGCCAACTTATCCAGCATATGTTTTAAGTAGCGGATGCCCTTCCAGCTGCAACCCATCTCTGGGAAAAATCCATACACACTCATTCACTCTCATACACTCCGGACAATTTAGCCTACCTAATCCACCTGTACTGCATGTCTTTGGACTGTGGGGCAAACCAGAGCACCCGGATGAAACCCACGCGAATGCGGGGAGAACATGCAAATTCCACACAGAAACGACAACTGACCCAGCCGAGGCTTGAACCAGCGACCTTCTTGCTGTGAGGCGACAGCACTACCTACTGCAAGTCCTCATTTCATAAGTTGCCAAAATAATTATTTTCAGTCTCACCAGATTTACTTGAGACACAGTGGTCCACACTAGCTAATTGACATCCTTAAAACTAACAGACTGAAACTAACATCTAAAATACTTAATTTTTTATTATTTTTTTATTTTATTTCACAGAATATTTAATGCAAATAATTTCTAAACTATATAAATATCATCTTTAAACAAATAAATCTACAACATACAGGCGAATAGGTAGTGTAATCTACAGAGCAATAAGTGCGGTGTTGTGATGTGATCCATGTTGTTATTTTACTGTTGTGTTTCTGTGATTGCTGGTGTTGGTGGCTGTATGGTTAAAATTATGACAGTTAAAGTAACTAGGCAAATTTCTAAATTAAATAAATTTAAATAAATAAAATATTAAACAAATATTTTGGGGGATTTTTTGTTCATTTGTGTGGGTTTTGGGCAGCTTTTGGGCTGGAATAAGTCAGCTATATCTGGCAAAACCGATTGCATTTTATTCCTTTCTATTCACCAAAGAATACTGAAAGGATTTACAGAGATATATTAAGCAGCACAACTTGATAATAATAATAATAAATGTTTCTTAAGCATAACACATTTGTGAAGGAATTTTAAACTTTATTCAGATGTTTAAATAGCTATTTTGTGTGTTATTATCAACTCCAAACTGTTAAATGTACACATGTTATGAGGGAAGAAGTAATATAAAAATATCACAAAAACTATATGTGACTAATAGTTGGCTCAACTCCAACAAAAAATAATTAATCTTTATTTCTACAGGCTCTTGAAGACAAGGCAAGAAAATACTATTAAAGCACCATCTCACTCAACCTATAAGCTGCGCAAGGCCAAATCTTTGGTAAGCCAATACAACAGCACTGTTAATTCGCATAGAAATCACGCAGCAGCCACAGCAGAATGCAAATAATTCTCCAGAGACAACATAACCAAGAGGCATCACGCATACTGAACAAACTACGTGTGGAACATCATGGAAATATGGTGCCTCAGAGGAAAAAGAGAGCACTGTGTTGCTGTGGGAAGAAAATTTACCTTATACTGCATATGCAGCTATCTAAAAATGAATACAAGCATGTTTAGATCTGTGTAAATTCGTTTCTAGTCAGTACAATGCAGTTTAGAAATCTATATTTAGTGAAATAACCCTGATTTTCAATAATAAAAATGATGACTAAAAAGTAAAATGCTCTTAATGACAATATTTTTATTGGAAATTTGGAAGAAATGTTATCAGATCTCTATAGAATAAGGTAAATGTTAACATTTGACTCAATCCCATACCTAATAAATCCAGACAAGCAGAGAATTTTCTATAATTTTCCCCATAGCTGTATATAGAAAACATTTGTATATTTTTTTCCACAGATGTTTTTATCCCTGGATCTTAGTACAGGGGGAAAGCCAAGCCATAACAGGCCGAAATGGGCAGCACGGAATTTGGAAGCACTTCCTGCTGACAAGAACTCCATAAAGAGAATTTCCCAGACGTCTCAGTGGAATGCAGGGATACGTCCTGGTCCTGTGAGGCCTCCTGTGCCTAGACTGAGTAAAGAGGGCCTCCGTGCATCACAGAGATCCCATAGAAGCACACCAAGTAAGCACTTTCATATAATATATTGGGCTTGTATTTCTAACCTGACCAAGGATGAAACTGAAAATTGCACCAGAAAATGTGAATTATTATAATGAATTATTCTCTTCCAGCTGGGACTCTTTTTGAAGGACAACCATGAAGGAGACAGACATGTGAAGAATCAAATGAAGAATTGGGACATCTGGTGGATCATGTTGTAATTGCAACATGAATGATTGTTTAGTTTAGAGTTGAGTTATTATCATGTCTTTATGGTGAGACAGTGCAGGCAATAACTGTTTTTTTCATATACCTTTCAGTTTTGAGATTTTTGCTTTTCGTTACGTGTTTTATTTTTAACTCTTAAGGAAAAACACATACAAAATACAGTTTTAATATATTTATCGCTATTTATAACGATTTAATCAGTAGTTTTCATTTACAATACATACTTTTTATTTACACTGAGCCATAAATCTCTATATCAGGGGCACTAACATACACCAAACTTTAGTTTTAGTCACATCTGTATTCTGAAGATTATCACAGAGGGTTATGTTCATACAGTCCATCCAGAAAGTATTCATTCAAGTATTCATTTTTCAATTTTTTTTATGTTACAGCCTTATTGCAAAATGGATTAAATTAATTTATTTCCTCAAAATTCCACATACAATACCCCATAATGACAATGTGAAAAAAGATTTTTTTGAAATTGTTGCAAATTTATTAAAAATAAATTAGCTGAAAAAAATCACATGTACATAAGTATTCACAACCTTTGCCGTAAAGCACTAAATTGAGCTCAGGTACATTCTGTTTCCACTGATCATTCTTGAGATGTTTCAGCAGCTTCATTGGAGTTAACCTGTGTTAAATTCAGTTAATTGGAAATGATTTGAAAAGACATACACCTGTCTATATAAGGTCCCAGTGTTGACAATGCATGTCAAAGCACAAACCAAGCATGAAGACAAAGGAATTGTCTGTAGACCTCTGTAGGATTGTCTCGAGGCACAAGGCTGTGGAAGGTTACAGGAAAATTTCTGCTGCTCTGAAAGTTCCAAAGAGCACAGTGGCCTCCATCATTCGTAAAAGGAAGATGTTTGGTACCACCAGGACTCTTCCTAGAGTGGGCCGGCCATCTAAGCTGAGTGATTGGGGAAGAAAGGCCTTAGTCAGGGACGAGACCTCAGACTGGGACGACGGTTCATCCTCCAGCAGGACAGTGACCCAAAGCATACCGCCAAAATATCAATTGAATGGCTTCTCAACAACTCAGTGAATGTCCTTGAGTGGCCCAGCCAGAGCCCAGACGTAAACCCTATTGAACATCTCTGGAGAGATCTGAAAATGGCTGTACATCATTGTTTCCCATCCAACCTGATAGAGCTTGAAAGGTACTGCAAAGAAGAACAAAAGGACAAAAATTCCCAAAGAAATTTTGTTGCTTTGGCTGCAATTACAGCCTCAAGTATTTTTGGCACACTCAAGTATTGAGCAAATGCTGTGAATACTTATGTACATCTGATTTTTCTTTCTTTTTTTTTTTGATAAATTTGCAACAATTAAAAAAATATTTTTTCACATTGTCATTATGGGGTATTGTGTGTAGAAAGTTGAGGAAAGAAACAAATTTAATCCATTCTGGAATAAGACTGTAACAAAAAAATGTGGGAAAAGTGAAGCACTATGAATACTTTCCGGATGCACTGTATGTAATATGGCTGATTATATTTTATATTTATTGTACAAAAAAAACTTTCTGTGAAAACCTTTGTAAAAAATGAAACAGTTTTGAATGTTCATGCCTTATGTACAGATTGAAATTATGCAAATTAGTAAATATTTAAATAATAGCTAATATTAAAATATGATTTTAAAACCTTGTCATCTAAAAATGTTTGCAATTTTTATTGTAAACACCTGCACTCACTGGCCTAAATTATTTATTTTATCAATATGTTGATAAACAAAGGGCAACCTTACTATTGGTTTTTACACGATTATTAATGTTGCATCCCCTGCATTGGTGTTATTGTCCACTAGATGTCGCTGTCTGCCCAGAACATCTGACATTTCCACAGTCAGCTATTAGCAATTTAAAAAATATATATTTACATATCTGATGCCTTACCGATACGGAAGCATGTAAATAAAAAGCATATGGTTTTTGCTAATGATTAAATAAAACTGCGATGAAATTTCGCAGTTTAATGAGTTTAAACATTGTCCTGAAAGTCCTTGTTATACCTAGAATTTATACCTAGTGTAAAATAGTTTTCTTTGGGTGAAATATTAAACGTTTAATAAAAAAAAATACTAACGTGTTGTTTGCTTAAATACCTAACAGCCGCATAAAACAGGTACAAAAATAAAACGAAAAAGACAAAATGTCCATTAAAATGCACAAAAGAAAAAAGCGAATAAACGCATTTTATCCGGACTTTTATTATGAAAAGCTGACGCCTCGGGTGGCCATTTTGAATCGGGAGCCTGTCGCGGTGTTCACGCGGTTGTGCGTGTTTTCTAGTGCACTGAGTTGACTGCTACTAAACTAGTGAAGTAGAAGGTGGAGCTGTCCGAGTGGCTGGAGTTGACAGAAGAGAAATCCCTGTAAAAACGATATTTGCGGAAATTACTGGTAGGTACAACAAGACTACAAGTACGTGTCTGCATCATTAAAGTAACGTGAAAGGATAAAAGATGAATAGTTGCAAATTCCTCAGTTTATATTATTTCGAAGAGTGGCGCTCTCTTGTCAAACGTTTCAATATTCCCAAAGCCGCAGGAAGTGCGACTTCACTGTAGGTGTTTAAGTTGTTATGCTGGTGTTTTCATAAGGAACGTATTTAGTTATGTGCTTTAGATTTCAGAAAGCAAGTCTATTTCTTATTTAGTCCTTAACGGTAGTCAGAACTAACGTTAGATTGTATCGAAGGCGCTAGTAGAGTTCAGTGATTGATTTTTGTGGCTGTGGACTGCGACAGCGATTATCACAAGAATTTAAAGAAGATTACAACTGCACAGATAATGCATGTGTGTATACACAAAATATGTTTAGGTTAAGATCGTACTGGTATTTTATAGTGAAGCCCACCCGCTGGCGGTTAAACGTAAATGAAGTCAGTTGGCCGTGAGTCTCGTGCCAGTAACGGTGTTTAACTGCCAACGGTTTATCCACGGCACAAATACGTTTGTATCTTGTTTTAAATGGAAATGAGAGATTTAAATATCGTTAACGGTGTATTGATGACGTGATGACGACTTAATACACGTGGTTCGTCAGTCAAGGATATAGACTGCAGACATTGCTCGAAGTAATCATAGTACGAATCATAGTAAAGTTACACTTGACTGAATATACCAGAAATACTAGTATTAAACTATTCATTCAAAAATGACAGGTATAGGTGACTTTTTTTCTCTCTTTAGTTGAATTTAAATAAGATTTATAGCTGAATCTGTGGTATTTGGTTTATCAGAAAATGCCCCTTTTATTGCCACTGAGTGAAAAAACATACAGGCAAAACAGAATTAATTCCATTGCTCCTAATGATACATTGAGGGTCTAGACATTTGAACCGTGTGAGAAACTGAACATTATTTGTAACATTATTAATATTAGGGCTTGGCAATGTATTGAAATACTGCAAATATATCATCTCACAGTGCTTTTGTGATAAATTGGTGATTTAGCACACCCTCTAAAAGAAACCAAGCAGAGTGCACATGCGTTTTTTTTTCTCCAAAAATCTGTAACATTTTTTAGTATGGATGCTGAAATATTGACCAACAATCAAACCATGATAGGAAAACAAGAAGATAGCAACTTGCTTTTTATGTGTTTTGTTTGTCTGATTGTTCTTGATGATTCCAGGCTGATATAACTACTAATAGTTGATTTAACCAGTGAAGCAATGTTGTGGTGATATTTACATTGGAGCAATTCCAGCATCATGGATGTGACATTTTCAGCAAAAACTTAAAACATAAATACACAGAGAAAGTCTATGTTAACATTATATTGAAACATCTGTTTATATTTTTCAAAAGAACTAACCATAGAGTTATGAGATCAGAATTTTTTTTTTCAAAATGAGGAAAATAAACATGCGTTATGGATGTGAGCAAAAAAGTTTACGAGTTTACAGTATACAGCATACACTACTTTGTAGAAATTCTGTGGATTAAACTGCACAACCCAAAAGAAATAATACACAAAAGGATTTGGCTCACTATAGAACAAAAACTATAAATTTTATTTTGCATTTATGAGGAAAAAGCTTTGTTATGGATGTGACAGATGTGAAATTGCCACTTGTGTGACTGTCAATGTTTTTAAAGAATTACATATGATTTACCAAACATTTTTGTGTAGTTTTACAGTGCTGTAAAATACAAGCCTACACAAAAAACCTAGGAAGGGTTTCACTATTTTATTTCATGGCTTGGTTGACATTTGCATGCAATTGCTCATTGTTAAAATGTCTGGTTTGTTTTATGCAACAGTTAAAACATGACTTCACTTTCAATATTAATAGTGATGTTTTCTTTTCTCTGAAAATCTTTTATTGTAGCGAACATCACATTTTCTTAAATATTGCAAAACGCCAATTACCTTTAATGCCTCAGCAAGTGGTCTGTAGCATGCTCATGATGGTCTGCAGTGCAAGCTTCCTGTCACGTGATGCAGACAGATGCAAATTTGCTCATGAACTGATGCTTCTTGTTTACACTGAGGGATGATGCGTGTGTTCAGTGTTGTATTATCCATCTAAACTGTATTTGTGCTTATTCTTGATGTGTAAACCTATAATAAATTGCAACCAAACAGTGTTAACTCGAGAGTTTGCTCCCATGCATTAATGATTATGCATCTGGAATCTTGGACTCAGTCTTGCGCTGTTTTGTCAGGAGCCGTGGGTATTAATTTTGTTGCTCCTCTGTTTTTTGACTCTGAATGGGTCAGTTGTGATTGGCTTGCACTTTACAGTATGTATGATCAAGGACATTCTTTATTGAAAAAAAAAGTCACTAAGGTTACTTTAACCTTCTAGATGTAGATGAAAAGCGCCATCTAAATGGAAGACCATTTTAGTTGAGACGACTGCTCTGTAAGCATTTTTTGCATAGTTTCCTTGTTCTTCTGTTGCTGGATAAATTACTAAGATACTAGCATTCCAGTCATGCACCAAATGCAATTAAGCTTAAAATGTAGCCCTATACAATTGCATTTTTGAGGATAAAGCTTTTTTTCTCAAAGTGCTTAGTTGGCGAAGAGAAGCTCCAGGTTGTTATTGTCAACACTAGACCACAGCAGCTGCTTCTTTACTGACACTCAGGAGAGCTGGGAAAGTAAAATCCCACCCATTGGATCCTGTACAGGGATTGATGGAGCGCCAGTTAGGACACCCCCATGATTTAAAGTCAGTCTGACAAGTTGCTGCCGAGCTACTTATCTTCCAGTTTCTTTAGTGTTTCAATTTTTGCGCTGCTTTGGACATTCAGAGAGTTTGGAGATTTATTATTGTTTTCCCAGATCAATTGTAAAATGCTGCCTGCTGCCAGATGAATGGCGACAGCTGCGGTGCTCAGTGTACGGGTTCAGCCTCTGGGTATGGCTTTGCACGATATCTTTTGAAATGACAGGGATCTTGTTTCAGGGCAGTTTGACCAGCCTTCCATTCTGACAAGGTTTTCATTGTGGTTAGAAAAGCACAGAAGCACCTGGAAATTGATAATAGTGAAGTTTCTGTGGCTGAGTACTTCCTCTTACGGTAATATTATTACGCATGCAAACCTGCCTGCAACGATATTCTGATCTCTTCTGCTTTTAAGTTGTTTGTTGTCCTTGCATAGATCAGTCTGCATTTGAACACTGGTAATATTTTGGGTGTAAGGCCACTTTCACAGCTAAAGTATGTTTTCTTTGGTTTGGACCAAGGGTAAAAATGATGCATTGCAGCATTTTCAGCCGCTTTGGTTTCGTTTTACATCAGACCGACTCCTGTAAACTGAACCAGTTGAAATGAACCAAAAAGTCATGGATGGTTTAGATGGTTAAATGTCCTTAATTGCATTTTGACCGGTCAGAAATAATGTGCCGAGATACTCATGTGCGCAACACATGGAAGTAAACAAAGAGCAGAGGAAAAGTCACCAGTATGGAACAGTATTTTAAAACTAGTCCACGTTTGTCGGCGTCCTGCCAAAATTGCAGAAAAGTGTAACATCCCAGTAAAAACAGTAGTTGTACTTATTATTTATGCTGTCTATTAAATTAGTCTATAAATAATATTTTTTAACACCTACCCCAACCCTAAACTCAACCGTCACAGTACTGTAAAAATATTAATTATTGTTATACAGTGTCATAAAGAATGCTGTTATATTGATATGCATATAGCACTTCTGGCCGGCAGGGTATCCAATCTAGACTTTACCCTGGTGTAGTCCAAAAAAGCATTGTACTTTTTGGTTGGTTGGTTCAAGGTCTGTTTCAGGTAGTCTCCACAAACAAACCTTTCCTGAGCATGTTGGAAAGCGTACCAAGACCACCTCTTCGAGCAGGTCTCCTTATGTTTGTTTGGTCCACTTTTGGTGCTGAACTAAGTACGATTGCCGCTTTCACACCTGCTTAAACGAATCGCACCAAAACATTTAACTGAACTAAATGAGGACCCCAAGGGGCCGATCACACTGAATGCACTTTTCTGTTCTGAGAAGGTGAGGCACACTGCACTGCCTGTTGACAAGAAAAAAAGAAGTGTGGAGCATTTCTTTATGTTGCTGGGCAACAACTAAATCAGCTGCGTATTGTGCATGAGTGTTGCTATTGATATTGCTATAATTGTAAAATTAAATAATATTTTGTTATTCAAGATTTGTGAATAGGACTGTGTGATTAATTGAAATCGAATCTCAATCACGATTTGAAATGTTGCAATTAGCTAATCGCAAAACGTTGCGATATAAAATATGTATTATTTAATTTCCCCCACCCAGAGCAGATGTGTGCATGCCGTCTGTGTGTGACAGTCTTACTAGCCAATTGAGTGAGCACATCTTCATTCTGTCCAATCAGAATTGCACAGCTATTCAGATTGAACCACAAACAGGAAATTGCGGACAAATGGGATGATGGCGTCTGCCACTTCAGAAGCATTATTACACGAATTAACATTGGAAAAACAGGATATCGGTAATATGGAAATATTTAGGTTTCAAATCACAAAAAAACTTAAGTTTAATGTTTTGATAACTTCATGTGTATTTCGCGTGCATTCACGGCTCACGATACAGGAATGTGCTTCGTCTGTAGTGACTGACTGTCATGTAATGTACTATAAAAATATCATATTTCATTGTTATAGGACAGTATATATAGATGCATTAGTTGCAGAATTTTAAAGCAGTTTAACAATTTAAATGCTTATTGGATATTATGTCATTCAATACGACTATACCTATGACTCTACGGAGAGCTTACGACCTACTAACTACGGGTTGCTTTAAGAACATGTTAACAAATTTACATGTTAACACTAACTGCATTTTAGCAGTAAGAAGCTACAATGCAGATTATTGAGGTGAAGCTTGATTACAAAATTAAATCGCAAATCGAAATCGCAATATCTGTCAAAAAAATGGCAATTAGATATTATTTTCCCCAAATCGCACAGCCCTAGTTGTGAAGTCATTACAGCTCTGGATAACTTGAAACAGTGACTACTAGTCTCTCCTCCATCTTTAATAGTCTTTGTAGTTGTCTTGACAACACAAACACTTCTTTCACCTCAACAGAATCCCCGCCTCTGCTTTTATCTAATTGGAGAATGAAAAAGACGTGACTGACGTAACACAATTTTTCCACAGAGGCGCAGCAGGTGGTTAAAATTGAGGTGCACAGGGTGCATAAGCAGCACACAAAACTCTCACAGCCATTAGTAAACCATTCAAAAGGTGCCGCTCTCAACACCAGTGCGTCGGTGTGATCAGGGCTTAAGGCTATCTTTACACATTATTTTCAATCTGCATTTCACATCTGTTAAAATGACCAAAAACACGGGTATAAATACTTATGCCAGGCCAGTATTTGCGATTTGCAGTAGGTGCCGTCATCTTGTTAGAAAACAGTACCGGTAAAGAAGTGATTATGTAAGATAGCTCGGCACTGGTGTGTGTGGAATTTGCTGCATGTGTATGATGGGTCTCATTGTTGGCTGTAAAAGTAAGTCCACACTTTGTATATCCCCTAAACGCATACTATGCACAAGCATGATGTCATTGTTTTCTCTCTTTTTCACTTTTACACAGACACAATGGCAGCGTTATGCCATTGCCATAATCAATACACATACAAAAATGACCCGTTTTGGACTGAAAATGTGTGAACAGTCTCTAAATCTGGTTGCCTTACACTGAACATGTGCTGCATTCTTTTTCAAAGTCTGCTGTGCTGAGGAGCTAATTGATTAGTCGCTCTGAGTAATTTATATTTTTCAGGCTTTGTTAGGAATCTTCTCATGCCATGGCGAGCAAGCATGGTGGCAGAACATGCAAAAGATAGCGAATGGGATTGCATGGGGTTGTGCTGAATGTGTAGCGTTTTGGCAGTGTGTAAATGCATTGTGTGTCGTCCAAAAGGCCTCCGTCGCCTCATCCAGCTGGCAACAAGGCATGTGTAAAATCACTTGTTAATCCACAGAGGTCGTTTGTCTGTTCTATGCAGTGCATGTGTAGAAGCAAAAACAGGATGCACCCTGCGTTGTTTTAGCTGTCCAGGGTTTTCTAAGCGTGGTTGGATTAGTCAACTCATCATTTGTTAAGCTCTCAAAGCTGATTACATGATTAAACCAGTATATTGTTGTCATTTCAGCATGCAATATTAGCAATGCATTATATCAGAGGTTATTGGGAGAATAAAAAAAACATTATATCTTTGATTGTTTTTGCCTTTTTTTGTTTTACATTTAGATAGGGCTGGTCGTCATGGCCATTTAAAAAAATGCATTCAAAGGTTTATTTATTTTTATTTTGGATTCTACCAGTTCATATAAATTACTTACATTAGGCTAGTGGGTTGTGTTTCATTGCTTTTATTTAATTTAAAGTCTAGTGCTATTTTGGGATTTCCACCTGGATTTTGCCTACCCAAATTTAAAAGCTTTCCAAATCCACATGCAAAGGTGTAAATGCAAAAATTTGGTATCATTTTAAAGAAAACCCTTTGAATTTTCATAAAACACTATTGAAAATATTTAAAATTAACATATTAAATAGTACATATTTGCTTCTGCTTAGTTTTACATGATGATAATAACTATAGGAACATGAGTTTACATTACTTATTTTATCTCCTTTCCATTTTAGGCATCATAACATTATATTAAAATTAGTCAATGACTATAAGATATGAAAATAAACCAATGTTCATTACCCAGCTCGGGTATCCATTATACTGTATATTTAAGTGTAAATAACTTTTGTACAGTAAAATAAAAACCGAAGTGATGCATATGTGCATAACATATAGCTTCTACACTCTCAAACGGAGTCACTTCCGGGGTGATGCGCAACCCGCGGCCTTTAAAAATTAAAGGGGAAGTCGATGATGTCACCGGACCCGCCACCGGGTCGGCAGAGTTTGACTGGTTAAGTGGTGTGGCTGCATCTGCTAGAGCAGTCTTGTGCACTGAGCGAGTTTTGTCAGTCTTTATATTTACAGTAATGAACGTCTTTGCGGCTGGGTCACCTAACTTATCCGGAAAAGGCCATGTTGGATTTCAACTTTAGATCGGTAACAGTCATAGATACTTACATTGTATATATCTATGGTTACAGTTTAACTTTAATTCACACATCTTCTCCATTAATCATCTTATCCATTACTTCTTATTAAGAGAAAATACAAGGTGTGCCACCCAGTAGGCATGGGCCAGTGTAAGATTCTGACATGATAACCTTGGATAAATATATCATGGTTTCACGGTTTGTGATTACTGCTCTAAAAAAATTTCTATTTTATTTTGAGAAACATTTAAAACATTTTGAAACTTTAAACGTCAGGCTAAATAAATAAAATAAATCATTGACTTCTGCTGTTTTCATTAGTTTCAAAAAATGATTTCTTTAAGATTTAAAACAGAAAAAAAAAGATATAAAACAGCATCTTTGGATTTCTTTTCTGCTGGAGATACTGTTGTCATAAAAACAAACAAAAGCTAAAAAATAAATAAATTACATATATCGTACACTGTTTTCTCTAGGATTTTTTCCAGCTGTAGTGGCAGGCCTTTTACACAGATCTACCAACTACCTATGGCGTTATATCAATGACAAATGTTGTGAGCGCTGTATTACAAGTCGAGATCACATTTATGTAATATGAACATGCAAATCTCTTTGCTTGCATGCCGATTACCTATGTTCGTGCACAAAACTTCTTGCACACCCCCTCAAATATACGCTGCTGAAGTGTGATTTAGTGTGTTTATGTAACAAATATCTTCAAAATGTATTAGATTTGCTAGGAATATTTAAGAATGTCTCCAATAGACCTACAGAGCGACATTAATTCTTCCTGAAGTAAAGTGAAATGGCTATAAACTCCAGCAAGATAGTCTTTTGTATGCAGATTTGTATGCAGAACCATAGACCGTTATCCATAAAGTATAATTATGGAAACTGTTAGGAATGTGAACCTACACTGGTCTCACGGTTCGGTTCGGTTACGATTATCATGCCATCAATTTGGTTCAATTCGATATCTCGGTGCATCACGGTGCATTGACGATGCTTTTCATAAATTAGATTTTTTTCTTCATAACACGAGAAAAAATTTGTACTAATCTATAAATATATTAATATTTTTATATTATTTGTAATACAGTTTTGTCCTTTAATACAAGCAGATATATAAACTGTACCTTTAATTTTACTTGCTCAAAGAACACTCTTTTTGAATGTTTGAGACAACTTTAATACATACACAGAAGACAACATGAGCATTTATAGCAAATAAACTAATGTAAATATTATCCCGCTTGCTTTTTGAGCGCTGTCAAACGAGTCCTTACACTCCTATGATTGGTCATTGTCTTCACCCGCTCAACAGAAAGGGCTGCGATTGGCTCTAAAAATGAAATGAGTGACATGGGAAGAACAGCTGCACTTACAGTCTATATGCGCATAATACGCGGTTATCACAGGTAATCCGTAATAGACACAGTGAAGAAAACTCGCACCACAGGCACGCTCATGTCTGGATCCACAAGTATCAATTTAACAGCCAAGAGGAGAGGAAAAGTTACTCCACGAACAAGCTAACGAGTCAAATGTCCAAAGTGAGAAAGAGAGAGGCAGAGATGGAGTTTTACAGCATTTTTCCCTAGTAGTGAAATAGCGACTCGTGCTGTACCCTCTTCAGTGTCAGTGAAAGACTGTCCAGCAAACTCACAAGCAGTGAATTATGCACAATTATCACCAATTGACACCACTAGAAACTGTGTTCATCATAACTGAAAGCTATGTCGTGTTTGATAGCCTCACGAATCATGCACCTGTCAGTTAGTCAGTCAGCATGTAACCTTAAAGGGTTAAACAAATAACGCACAGCACTACTACTAAAGTTGGTGCTGTTATAATTTACTTACCTTTTAATGTTTTAGTGCGATTTATAACCCGCTATTTAAATAAAACAATGACTGAATGTTTTGATTGAGAAGCTGTAATGCAGCCGTGGCGGGATGAAACTTAGTGTGGCGCCCCGCCATGGAAGAACGAATGTAGCGGAAACCATGCCGTGGGAACTGTACAGCAGAACTTTTTTTACTTTGCTAAACCGCGGTATACCTTGAAAACGGTTATCCCCACAGTTTCAAATGCATGCGTTTCGCTGTGAATGCGTGACGACTGCGAGCCCTGAATTACACAGAGTTCTCCTCTGCTCGCTGCATGTTATTTATGTGTTTCTATGGCAATACGGAGGGAACTACGGGAGCCCAGAAGAGAGCATCACGTGTTAGGGTAAAAAACTATTTTTATTCAAACAAATCAATGTAAACTTCACACACGAGTTAATCAATAACATTTATTTATCGCCCAGTCCTACATTTAGGTTACATTTGCCACGATTTAACACCAATTAAGTTTTGAAAACACTAATAATGTAATATAAGTAAATATAAGTTAATTGTTTAATTATTTTATATATTTTTATTTGTTTATTTATTTTTAGTTAACTTGTAGCATTAAAAAAAGTTGTATTTTGTTCATTGTCAGAATATTGTTTGTAAGACTTTTTAATTTATCTGTTATAGTGAATGACATTATTTCTTCCATATTTTTGCCGTTTTAGTTGCATTTAATGTGCTTTAAAAAAATCACTTTTGTATTGATAAAAATTTTTTATGCGAACGCCACAATTGGATGTTCAATTGGACTCCTTTCCAAAAAATACACATTTAATTTTTTTTATGTACATTTTGTCTACATTTTTTGGTTTATTTGTCGCATTTAATCTTGGTTGCATTGGGTAGCTTTGACTCTTTTTTTTTTTTTTAATTGTTGTTCAATTCAGTTGTTCTGTCTGAATTATTATTTTCTTTCCTCTTTTTCAGTAAGGAAATTATTAAAATGTGACTCCTCAGTAAATGTGCTCTAACAAACATGTATTTCTATCATACTGTATATTTTTATCAGCAATTTGCAGCTGTGAGATTTAAGTAATACATAACAATATAATTTGTGTATTTACATGCGCCAATATTATTGACAAAGTAGATAAATTACCTGCCTAGGTCCTTGCTTCAACATCTAATTCTCCCAGTAACTTCCAAACCTTAATACTTAATTTCTTTCTGAATTCTAAATTGCGCTCAGGCAGAAGTGTGACAGGTATTTGGCATTGAACCAAACATACTATATTGCATGCAACTAGCGTGATGCACTTTCAATAAACTTCCTGTTTATTTTACACTTTCTTTTTTCCTTTCTTTGTGTCGACCGCGCTGAGGTTAATCGCACAGGAAGTAGCTCATGTGAAATGCCATGATTGCCGAAACCACAGTTAATATTTTTACATAATGTAATTAGTAGGATATCTGTGAAAGCTTGTAGCCCTACTGTTGTGCCAGAAAACAGAAGCATGGTTTTACTGCAGGAGATCGTGTAGGTAATAAAGCGTACTGTGCATTGGAGTGTTACCAGACCTGACTCTTTAGCTGGCATATGAACCTGACTGTAACCTTGGCCTCCTCAGTTCTCTGGCTCTTCTCAGTGATGCTGCTTCTCATTGAATTGAGCAGCTGCTGGAATTTAGATTTATGATGTTTTTGTCCATGGTAACAGTCTGTGAAAGCACTGTGAATGAAATGCATTATGGCTCAGATATTCTTTCTGCTTCTGTCTTCTCACTTGTTTAAGTTTATGTAACCTTTTCTTTGCTTTACTGTTTTTTTTTTGTTGCAATCTATTTATTTGTACTGGAAGTGTAGCCAAATACCAACCGCTCTTTTGCTGTGATACCAAGAAACAATGAATTGGTTGATGAAGAATCTATTACCCAGATATTTTTTTTGATTAAGATAGTCAGGAAATAAGAGGCAGAGCTAATAACATGTTTAAGCCTTGAGTGCAAATCATTCTAGTGGGAATAATTAGTGTGTTTTTTTTTTTGTTGCTTTTGTTAAGCTAGTAGTTTTTCAGCATGCCAGAGCCATGCTAATTACATATGAGCCCAAAAGGTTTGTGCGTGTATGGGTAACAACACCACCTACAGACCACAGCCTTTCTCTGCAGACTGAACTTTATGGTTTATGGAGAAAATCTAATCTAAAATTTGTGAGATAAATTAGATTTTTTTATTGATGCCAAAATATTTTCATTAGTATAACAATAGTATAAAATGTTTTATTATTAAAATGCAATTATCTAATTGTTGAGAAATTTTATTATATTTTAGATTAAAATAAATACATTTACAGCTGTAATATTAAAACAGTAATGTTTAGGGAAAATCTTACATCATCAAGCCTTTATTTCACCAGCTGGCCAGTCTTAGAATAGGCCCTAGCATGTTGAAGCTGGTAGTTTTGGGGGATAGATCTAAGGCCATGTGTGTCAGTAAAGCTGCATTTGTTCAGATGGAGCATTTCAGCATTCATTCAGATTTATGCTTAATCCCAATTCTACCTCTTAGCCTCTAACCTCTTTTCCTTACCCCAACACCTCTGCACCTGTGCACCTGGGTAGTGTCACTATTAAAATTTTTTTTTTTTGCTTGTAGGCAAAGGGGTAAGGTATTTTATATCAAAGAGATATTTTTTAGGACACCTCTACAAACGAATATATGAGATATTTCCCTGATCCCACCAGCTGCTAGGGTTGCACGATTAATCGAAAAAAGATTGTGATCTCGATTCGACCCTACACACAATTTTAATTCAGCTTTTCTATGATTCAGCCAATTATATAAAGTTAGGAGAGAAGCGTAAAGGCAGACGCACAAGTCTTCACAGCAACATGGACAGACATGGACACCTTCAAATGGTGTTAAAAGTTTCACATACTGTATTCATAAGGTATAATTCACCCAAAAATGTATTTTCTGTCTTAACGTAATGACACATTCACGGCTGCGAAATAAAACGTGGGCTGACGCACTGTTTACTACAGAGAGGACATGCACGCCTATGATGTGTACGTTGTTGTTGTGAATAACGTTCAGTTTGTTGCAAAGTGACGGCAGCCTTGAGTTCACTCGACAGTGAAAGTGAAACTGGCGCGCACATTATTAAAATGATCATATCGCACTTTAGAGTTATGATTACGACAATCGCTTAATATGTCTTTTCTTTCATAGCGAACACAGTGTTGTGCATGAAATAAATGTTTAACAGTGTCAGTAAAACTCTTTAAGCCTAATGTTAAATATAATGCAAGAAGAATCTGATAATAACAAATGTTTCATTTTACCAATGAAAATTTTTTTTCTAATAATGTTGCCAATGACAAATGAAAAGCCAGTGTCTCAAACATAATAATTCAACTTTATAATTATGAATAGTTGTATTCTGATGTCATCACTTTACTGTGAATTAATAAACAGGATATATTTAAAGTCGGTTCAAATCCACCGTTCCAAGTCTATACAAAATGTAGCATTTTAACCAACAGTAGACCTACACATAGACCTGATATTATTGTTGTTTTACCATATGTTTGAGAAATAGGAACAATAAAAGCCTACTCATATTAACCTTTATTTTACGTTTACAGAATCGTGAGAAAATCGTGATCTTGATTTTAAGCAAAACAATTGTGATTCTCATTTTAGCCAGAATTGTGCAGCTTTTCCAGCTACAGCAGCAAAATGGCTGCAAAATGCTAAATTTTCTAAACAATAGTATCTTATAATAACCTGTTCAAAATATTCCACAACATATTTTAAATTCTGATAACCTTACACGATGATTCAACAATGAAAAGTCTGGTGACAGGAAATAAGTTTTTATTATAGCGAGTCTTGTATAATGTTAATGTTGTTTTCTTGTGGTTACATCCATGATATGACCACTATGTAAATAAAGTTTCATGCTTCTTGCAACATGATCCATGTAACAGCGATGCTTGAAGAAACTAGAGGTACGTACACTTTCGAGCTAAAAATGAAAATTTTACACACAACCACTTTGCGAGCACACCTCATCTCTCCAAATGAGCTTTTCATTTTTGAAAATGCAAGACGCACTGCACTTACTTTTTATTGACATTAGTAAAAAGCAGTGGCTATGCTTTTCGCGTCATTCAGGTGGATGCTGCACACTGGTGGTGGATGAGGAGATTCCCCCAAATTTGTAAATCGATTTGAGTGCCCAGAAAAGCGTTATATAAATGTAAGGATTTATTATTAATTATAAATATTATTATTATGCAAGATTTTCAGTTCATTCATACAGAACATTAGTGCCAATGCTCTGACAGTGCATTGAAGTTAAACTTCTATATCATCGATTGAAAGCACTCACCTCACTGCACATGTCTATGGCTTATCACTTTGGCTATGTGTAGTAAATGCTGCACATCAAATGACCACATATAATATCACGGGTTTACTCCAAACTCGCCTCTAAATTTCAAGCAAGTTCTTCTGTGAGATGATTCTGTATTTGCATGTTTATTAGGAATGGTGAATCAGTGAAAGCACTTTAAGGGATAGTTCACCCAAAAATGCTAATTTACTTACCCACAGGTCATCCAAATTGTAAGCTTTTTTTCTTCTGTGGAACATTAAAGAAGATTTTAATTGAATTTGTGGCCCTAAGTGATTCTTATAATGAGAGTCAATGTTGACAGTCTTTTGAGAATAAAAGGAAACATAAAAACAAGTCCATATTGATAGCCATAGCTCTTGATGACACACTGAGGTCTTATGAAGTGAAACACAGAAATTGAACATTATTTACAATATTTTAAGCTTTAATACACAACCTGGTCAAACCTGGTTTTTGGCCAATGTGCAAATGTAGTCTAATTGTAGTCCTGTCGGTTTAATGACGAATGCACATGGGCTGGTGATGCAATCACCACTACACCATTTCAATGTGGCTATGTCACTGGCCCATGAACATTTCCTGCTTCTTACCAAACTATTTCAAAACTGTAAAAAGAGGCAATTTATCATACCTTAATGTTAAAATGGCTGCCATAACATTATTTATTAATATGTGTACCTTTTGGGATTCTTGGAAGCTATGGAAATTCAAAATGTAATACAGAAAATACATTAGGAACAATGTTATTTACATCCCACAAATTGGTCTATATCATTTGTCATTAAAGTAACAGCACTACATCGGACTACATTTACATATTCGCTGAACACCTCCATATTTTAATCAAATGACAATTTTGCAATTTGATAATTGAACTAGTTCATGTTGTATATTTGGATTTCTATCAATGACTTGTGCTGCCCTTGTTGTTAGATTACCAACAAAGGCCTAAAATAAATTCTTGCCCATAGACTCCAAGACATTACTCTTTGTATCTCAGTGTTTTTGAGATGTCGTTTTCAAAGAAAAGAAGTGCTGTTCAAACCAGAAGCAGACTGTATGAAGAATTGTACGCCTCCAAGTTCTACACTCTTTATGACAGGCTGCAGAGGCCGCCTCTGAATACCAAACCCCCATCGCTTTACGCACTGAGGCTGTTTTGTGTTTTTCGCGCTCTTTCCTCGGTTCGATATACCAAAATACCAAGAACGTTGGCTAGATGAAGTTTCGCCTGGTTAAGTGAAGAGAAACCATTATCTGAATGATCTGAATTTCTTTAGACACTATAAACATTCATACTTTTAGGACCAGAGGTTTATATGTGGTGTTTGAATGGGATGCGTTGTTTTGCAAGTGTTGCTCCACCCTTCATGACCCTATTGAGCACAGTGTTACGGCAGAGGAAGCAAGACAACTATTGTGGCAGTGTTTATGCCGCCCTGCCTCTTGCCAAACTGCCCGCCCACCATTGCCCATGTAGGGGCAAAAAAAGTCAACCAGCCTCCTTTAAGCCTCAGTCACATTTGCTGCAGCCCGAGGGAGGCACAGTTCTCTTAACCCAATTTTAGGCTTGCTGTCCTCCACAGTCAAAACAGAGAGGTCTTTAAAAATGGATGAAACCATGAGGTCTCGCCCTGTGGTGTCTCTGTTATGTTTTATAGGGTGGAGTAGCCCTTTTATGCTCTTTACAAGTCTCTTGGTTGAAGCCTTTTGTCATGTCAGGCCTTTTTGTCCTATCACTATCACATCTGATATAGAGTGTGTTTCAGGTGTCAGTTTAAGAAGCCGGTTTAAGATCTGTCTGGTTTTCTGAGAGCGTCTTAAAGTAAACAAAAATGCACTTGTGCACGGCTCAGTGACCTTTCTTCACCAGACTGCTACTAAATATTTGATTATGCCTTAGACCAGACCTGTGCAGTTTGCAAGCTGTACAAAAGTTCTGTAGGTTCGTTGAAAAGCATTTTAACTGAGAATTTGATGTGCTGTTTAATTTTAGAGTTTATGATGTGTAGGTGTCCATCACAAACTATGAGGGTTTAGTGTAATTATCTAAAATAGACATGTCTGGCAAAGTTAAAGACATAGCATTTATCACAGTGACTACTAAAATAGTTTCCATGTAATCTGTTTTATTCTCCCACCCCTCTAATCATTTGAATTCATAAAATACTGGTATCTTTATCAGCTGCTATGTTTCTATGTTCCTCATTCAAAAAGGGAAACCAAAAGTGGGACAGGAGATATACTAATCGTAAACAAAGCAGCACTTGTTTAGTTTTAAACATCAGTCATCTAGGTCACTTTCTTTCCTTACAGGTGGCTTATGATGTGTTTATGAAAATATTTATATATTAAAATGTCAAGGTAAGATAAAAAAAAAAAATTACATTTCACTCACACAATTAAATTGATAGTTTATCCAAAACAGAAGACTGTCATCATGTACTCACCCTTCACATCTCACAAATCTGTTTAAGTTTTTTTTCTGTTAAACACAAATAAGTTTTGAAAAATGTTAGAAAATGGTAAACACTGATGTGCATAGTATTTGATTTTCCAACTGTAGAAGTCGTGGTCACAGGTTTCTAACATTTAAAAAAAAATCTCATTGTGTTCAATAGAAAAAAGGAAACCCATAAAGATATGAACCATAAACAAAAATTATAGTTATCGTAATCATACTGATAATAATCATAATGTTTGTGTGAACTATTCCATTAATTAGATAAATATGGTATGAAATACTATGTTTAGAGGTGCTTTCACACCTAGACGTTTGCCCAGTTAGTGCAGTTCGTTTGGCATATATGAATCCAGCAATCGCGCTCAGATCCATGCCAAAACAATCGGTCCAAGATCGCCTGATCGAGGTGGTCTCGGCTCGATTCAAACGAACTCTGGAGTGGATCGATTGTAGTGAGAAAACAAAACGAACTAATGAACCAAGCTATATCACAGTGTATAAAGAATATATATGAGTTATTTACATGGCTATATGAAGAGAGAATGATGAGTAGAATGAGATGTCATTTTATCGGCAAATTTGCGTTTCATGTTGACTACGCAAGGGAAAGCATGCTGAAATATTAAGGAGAGCTTTTCATCCCTAAGGAAAATTGACTGAAATTACCATCTGATAATTTTTCCATATTTTAATCGTATAATATTTTGTATTAGGCCTATTGTTTTGTTCATTTCTCCACTGACACCTCTAAAGAAAGATCAACATTGATCTGCTTCATGATCTAACTGCAAGTAATGACGTATGATAGGCAGCTGAGCTGAATTCGTGAGACTGAAAAATAAACCCTGAAACTTGTTTTAATTCAATTCATCTTCTTTATTCTTCCTTAACTATTTTGGATCGTTTAGAAACTTTGCCATGTCTGAAAGCAAAAACACAAAGAACAAAAATAAACATTGTACCAATTTTAATCCCTGTTTTGTAACAAAACAATCAATCTACAGGTGTGAAAGCACCCTTAAATACTTGTAGACTTTATGCATCATGGTTTAAAGTCAGTCAAAATGCTCTGTTCTGTCTGTGTAATACAAATAAGTGTGTTACTTTGTTTTCAACTGTTCAGTTCAGCTAAGCATGCTGAACACCATCTGGGAGTGCAGTTTGCTCTTAGGGGCAGAACTGTACTTTCCAGAATTATATGGATGCATCAGGAAGCATATGATTTGGGATAATTAGTAAACTTTACAGGATCTGATTTTTCTATTGGGCAATGTTTAGATGCCCTCTCATGAGGTCAGTAAGTGCTGTAATATTAGCAGAATGCAAAACAACCACTAGTGATGATCGGCTTGCAGCAAATGGACTTGTTGTGGAGACAGGAAATGGTTGTTTTTACTACACTGTTATTGGTTAGGCTAGACTTTCAGGCTTATTGTGTGGTGTCCTTTCACTGTGTTTTCTGCACTGCTTCAGTGTTTCTGACAAACCGCACTGAACTACTAAAACTAGTGAACACACACACATCATGATGTAAGGTCGCTTTGCTACATTTCATTGATGTTACAGCTGAGAAATATCTGTCACCTAATATTCTTCATTGCATTTCTGTGTGTGAAAGAGAGAGAGAAGCTGAGACATTGCATACAGTAGTACATATCTTAATGTACTAACTATATTAACTTTTAAAATTTTATATGAGCTTTTTCTACTAATAAATTAACATCACATCAACATAACAAAAGCAGCTTGTTTGATTGGTCTTTGATAGGAATGCTAATTTGTGTGCATGAACTGTAACACCAAACCGAACCATGCATCAATATTTTTGTTTGTCAAATGAATTGGCTTTTATCGTGATTAAAGGGTTAGTTTACCCAGAAATTAAAATTTCGTTATTAATTACTCGCCCTAATGTTGTTCCAAACACCTGAGACCTTTGTTCATCTTCGGAACACAAATTAAGATGTTTTAGGTTAAATTTGAGAACTCTCTGATCCTCCACAGATCGCAATGATTCCGACTCGTTCACAGTCCCGAAAGGTACAGGTATTAGAAACATAGTCAAGACAGTCCATGTGTTTTTAGTGGTTCAATTGTGATATTTTTAAGCTACCAGAAAACCTTTGTGTGCACATAAAACAAAAATCACTTCTCTTCAGTGTCACTATAGCGTCGTTAGGTATCCGCGTGTGAAGTGTGATGTCACACGAAGTGGCTTCCGGGTCCAAGCGCTCTATCAAACTGTATGAGGAGAGTCAACAATTGGTCTACAAAGCGATGTAATACTGATGAAAATGACGATTGCAATATATATCTATATATCCATGCCTAATATCCGATGGCCAGAAAGTGGTAAAAAAGAATTTTTCTAAATTGTTCAAATATTGGTGTATGTGATGCAGCTAGTCCACAGACTGTTGTGTACACCATTAATTTTATAAAAAATTCACTTTATCCACTAAAAAGACAAATGACAAATGTATATTTTCTCAATTCAAGTAGTGGCTAGGACAAGAAAACAGTATTTCATACGTCACGACTTTTGGGGGTGGATAAACTAACTCTTTAAGTAGGGGTGAGCAGTGTAACAGAAATATATCACAATTACAGAAACATTTGTAAAATTGGTTATATATTGGATAGGGCTGCAACAACAAATTGATTATTAAATCATTTATAGTCAATATTGAAAAATCTAAAATGATTGAATCTTAGTGTGGACTGTTAGAAAGGGGGCAGAATTTGCATTTGCTACAATTTACATTTGTTTGCTGTGAGCTACTTGTGAGTTTACTTGGCTTTTTAAAGCAAACAGGATTACAGAAACCCCCTTAGTTAAACTTAAATCCCACTGAACTGAGCAATCATTAAAATCACTTTCTTGTAAGATTAGCCATCCAGGCTATTTTTGCTACTGCTTGCCGTTAAAAACAATCTCCTGCTTCTCAATTCTAAATGTTATCTTTGGCATGCCACTAGTTTAGAAGTGGAAAACACTAGGGGTGTAACGATACTACAAACCGAACCGAAATATCGCGATACGCCAACCACGATACGTATCTCGAAACTCTTGTACCGCTATACTCTCATGCCCCCTGCTGCCCATTGTTGAGGTTGACGTCACTTGTCTCTAACTAATTAAATCAAATTTAAGCACATATTTATTTGATCACATTTGATTAAATTGTACTAGTAATGAGGTTTTGTTCTAAATATTGTATTCTAAAGTTAGTATTTTCCAAGTGCATGTCATGTCATGTGAGTAAGCGATCACACTCGATTACTACTACATGGTTTCCGCTACATTCATTCTTCCATGGCAGGCCCCACACCAAATTCACCCCGCCACTAACTGATGATTGCGTGCCGATTTTCTCTGTTCATGCACAAAATTATTGCGTACCCTCATATATACTCTGCTCAAGTGCGCTTTCAAATACACACTGCTGAAGTGTGATTTAGTGTGTTTACGCATCATGCATCACTAACTGACTGACAGGTGTGTGATGCGTGAGGCTAGCAAATACGACGTAGCTTTCAGTTAAGATGAACACAGTTTCTATAATTATACTTTATAGTTAATAGATAATGCTTTATAATACTTTAAAATGTATAGATGACGTTAACTTGCTGGAGTTTATAGCCGTTTCACTTTACTTCAGGGAGCATTAATGCCGCTTGCGTCTATTGGAGACATTCATAAATATATCTAGCAAATCTAATGAAGGTTGGAGACATACTTGTTACATAAACACACTAAATCGCACTTCAGCAGCGTGTATTTGAAAGCGCACTTAAGCAGAGTATATATGAGGGCATGCAAGAATTTTGTGCATGAACAGAGAAAATCGGCATGCAATCATCGTTTAGTGGCTTTCTAAATGAAAACTTAGATAACTAAAAATGAGCATCACTATGTCTGTGTCTGTATAGAGATCAAGAGATCAAGCCCCTCACCTGAGAATGTGGACATTATGGCGTTTTTGAAGAAGAACTTAAAACGTATCTAAATATTTCAAATGTCCTTAGAGAGAACAAGCCTGTTTATCTTTCACTAGTCTACACTGCAGTTATTTATTTAATTTGAGTTTACTTTCTTAAGATGGCTGCACTAAAGAGAATAGTTTTTTTCTGACTAGTCTATGTTGGGGGTATTTATCTAATGTTTGTTGTTTACTCGGGTATCCTGACTGTACTAAAATGCGATGGCAAAGTTAATAAAAAAAAGGTTTAGTTGTTTTTGTTATTAAGTGAATCTATTGTTCCTTAGCATTGCTGTTAAGATGACATTAACCCTAATCCCACAGCAAACAGAAACCGAACCGTGGCTCCAAAACCGTGAACCAAACCGAATCGTGCCATTGGTGTATCGTTACACCCCATAGAAAAGACCCATTACAATGAGAATCAGATCAGTTTAAATGTGCAATTGCAATGCTGAGGCTATTGTATTTTCCTGTATTTTCTCCTCCTTTTCTTGTCCATCCACACTTGTGTTCTTTAGTGGTTTTGAAGTTTTACACCTCATTGACTCTTCATGCATCTTAACCCCTGGATGAACTGTGTGGAGTGGCTCTTAAGAGCTTTTTGAATGGCTAATGTGTTGCCTTTATGTCTGGGTTAAAACACTTTACCCCTTCTCTAATTATGGGCAAAATTGATATCTAGAATAGATTCCTAATTTAACGTAGTTGTGCATGACTATAATTCTAATCAGTATATACATATCTGTTTCCATCCATGCAAAAATCATATAAAGGATTTGAGAAAATGTGCAGCTGTAAATGAATCTTGCCTCATGATTACACCCCGCTCTTTTAGAGCCCTGATGATGTCATCATTTAAAAGGCCAGTCATTGCCTAGAGGTGCTATGGTTTCATGATGTGCACATTGTTTTTTGGAACAGATCGCCATCTGTTTCACCACAGTTGCATCTGGCTGTGCTGCTGAATGTAGGTAAAGAGTGATTAAGTGGAGTAATCCATTTTAAGTCTGCAGCCACAGTTTGTCAACAGATGTAATGTTATGTTCTTGCACTGATATGATTGCTGTGATATAATTCAACTAATCACACTCCCATTTACTGCACTGTGTGCCAGCCAAGTGAAAATGGGAACTGGGAGTTGTTTGCTTGAATATTTCATGCTGTCGGGTCATTTGGTCTGGGTCGTTTGAGGAGCCCATCTGCCTCTCGCAGGCAAACAGTTTTGTCCTGGAGGTTAGCAGCTGGTCAGAGTCTAATGCTTTTAAAAATGGGCTTAGCTCTTTCCCAGACTGCTTGATTTTGAGTCATTTGAAGTCAGAGACAAAAATGAGTTTAAAACTATAGAACTGAAATGGATTATCTTAAAAATATTTTTGAAATGTGCTTATTTTTTGCACCTTGTGTAGTTTCATTTTTTTTCATGGATGGTTAGTCATAACAACATTGGGATGATCATGATTTGCTATTCTACATTACTGTGTGCTCTTTACAAAGTTTTCATTTAGAAATATTGGCTGAAAAACATCTTAGTAGTACATAGAAGACAATAGATGCATTTATATGGGCCACAAATTGTACTTTTGATTGCAAAGAGTCTTTAAGGAGTCTCTTTTTCTGAGTGCTTTTGCTTTAGAAAAAATTCTGCCAAGTATGTGATGCAATTTATGATATACTTGTTCAAAAATGTGATGTAGTTTTGTGATCACACATGCTAGATTAAGCCAAGTATGACGTGACTTCTCTGTAGATGTTGCTCCCAACTTGATTCTAGGTCAAGACATGTTCATCATTCATACTGTCGTTGCCTCAGAGGAAAGATGTTACTCAAATGTGCTTCGCTGTGCAATAATAGCACTTGAGTTGTCATGGAGATTATTGTCATCCTGGCAGACGCATTCATGTCTGTGTGTCAGCTTAGCTTATTTTCATTGAATGTTCATTACTTCAATTTCGACAATCTTGAAATTGCTTCTTGTCGCAGAGATTCTCATATTTCATAAACCAAGCGGAAATATTCTGTTTGAAAGCAGATAATCTGGGAGGCTGCTTCATCCTTTCAGTTTAATCTCAAACGATAACTGCTTTTCAGCATAGTGCAGCTTGTGTTATTGGGGTCACTGGAAAATTCCACTGCAGGTTCAGAAAAACATGTTTATTCTCAGGGAATTCTCTTTTCCTGATTCCAGTACCTGGACCTGCTGAGTGGGAAATACCAGAGATAAAATATCCCCATACTAATTTAGCCCAGAACATCACAAGCTAAAGAAGATCTGACCAAGATACTGTGCACTTTATGGTGCCAATCTTGCATCTAGTTACAAAAAAACTGAATAACACCATGTCCTCATAACTGGGCCTGTCACAATAATCAATATATTGACTTATTGCACATCACATGGACACAAGCTTAATCGTTTTTGGTGATGTAATATATATCGCCTGTACACACTGTAAAAAATGCAGGGTTCCACACAATTCATTCATGTTGTCCCAACATAAATCTTTTAAGTTAACTTAACACTTAACAAATTTATGTGGATTCAACATTAAAAAATTAAGTTGTCCCAATGAAATCTTAAGAATTGTGTTGTTTCAGCTCATTTTAACTAAGTTTGAACAAGTAAAAAATATCTATATTTTTGAGTGCATAAAAAACAATTCTAGCAACATTTTAGCTGATTGTGCAACATCTCTATCTCTATTGGAGGTGTCAGTGTCAGTATAGTTAATAAATGCTATAGTATTTACTATAAATTTGTGTAGTATATTTACATGTGGGTGTCTGACAGCTGAAAATAGATCTGTTTGCAGATATCGCAGCCTCGGGTACTTTTTTACCTTGTACTTTTTTGGTAACAGTTCTTATTATTTAAGATATGCGTTTTCACATTCTGATTTTAATGCCTTATTATTAAATTGTTAAATTGACTATAAATTAAATACTCGTAAGAATTAAATATTATGTGTTCTTTGGAAGAGTGTACTTGCATTTTGATGATATTATATTGTCATTCTGGCATTATATAATAAGTGGAATAAATGAGTGGTCTTAAATGATATTATTGTCATTTTATCACAATATATTTTGGTTATTGTGAAAATGGATATCGTGACAGGTCTACTTATAACAAAATGCGACATTATTTCGGTGACAAGCAGTTTGACTGTTTGCACCAGACGTTACACAAAAGAAAAATTGTAATATCCCATTTAGAATCAATAAAATTGTAATGTTTAAATTAATCTATTTAATGCATATTAAACCTCTTTAAAGTTATTAAAAGTACATGCACACAGGATTAACTATGGTTGAGGCTTTTAATTAAAGGCCGTTCGCATACTGCGTCTTTTGCACTCGCAAGTTTCTTATTTCCAATGGAGGCGCGCAGCTTGCACGCACATATTGGGATCAACGCAACGCGCAAGCGGCATGACACGCCTACGCTTACCAGGTGCACATTAGGCATAAGATTGGCCGGTATAAGATTCTGACGGTATGAAAACCCTAAATAAAAATATCACAGTATCACGGTATTGTGATTACTGCTCTAAAATAAGTTATTTTTTAAATGTCTGGGTAAAAAACTAAAACTTTGAAAAGCCCTTTGAAAACAATATATTACATTTTTTAAAAGATTTATAATATTTTGGAGCAGTAAACATGTCAGGTTGAATAATTCAAATTAATCATTGACTTCTGCTGTCTTCGTTAGCTTTAAAAACAGATTTCTTTACAATTTAAAATGCATCTTTGGATATTTTTCTGCTTTAAGATACTGTTGTCCTAAAAAACTAACAAAAAATGTAAATAAAAAAATCTTACACATACCTTAGGAACAGTATTACAGAAAATTTTGGCAGTTTTAAAACCTTGACTTTTTCAAACCGCGGTATACCTTGAAAACGGTTATCGTCCCATGCCTAGTGCACATAGTTGAAAGAATGCCACGAGTGCACCGCGAGTCACGTTACAAGAACTTGACCGTTCATTTTTGTATGTAATATACACATTTCTACTCCAATGAGAAAAAAATACAAAAGGAAAATACCAAACAAATTCATAATATAGCTGATCAAAAGTGCCTTTTAGACACAGGAGACTTTGACTACATTTGTTTTCTTTAAAATGAAAATACTTATGTAGCTTAGATTTACATTAGACAAATGCATTTTTTTATTTTTTTCCTTATTTTTATTTATTTGTTTATTTATTGTTCTGTCATTTATTTTCATTGTAGAATTATTACTTGTGTTTAAATGCCAAAAACATTTTTCACAATTTTTTTTTTAAGTACAACGTGAAATTGACCATTGTTTGTTTTTAATATTATTTTGCGCTGTACTATTTGGTTACTGAGCAGCAAAAAAATAACACTTTAAAATATAAGACATTTATTTGTTTTTATTTGTTGTTATGTATATATATATATAATATATATATATATATATATATATATATATTTATTTATTTATTTATTTATTTTTTATATATTTTGAAAGTAAATAACCATGATCATTCCTCAGACTATAATCCTACTACCAAAATCTATAATCATTGCATCCCTATTCCACATTCAGAATGGCAATAAGCGTGACATAAAATGGTATTCAAACTTGCATTAGTAGCACTTTACACCGAATAAAGCACATAATCAGTACCTAAGGTGATCGTCAGAGTAGTGTGTACAGTTGTTCAGCTGTGGCGTATACGAAATAGAAACTCTTTATAAAATTTTTGTATCACTATTGTGCATGCTTAGAACAAAAACTCTGGAAAAGATAAATTTTATGATGTCACAGCAAGTAGTTTTTTTTCATATACAGAAGTTGCACTGGTTTGGTTTTGCAGTGTGGAGATGACAGGCATATAGTGATGTCTTTTTTGTGTGTGTGTGTGTGTCTGAGAAAAGTAAGAAGACGGACAAGGCAAGGGAAGACCACTCATCCGGCTAGCAGGTCGAGCAGTCGTATACCCATATAAGGGTGTGTGACTCGATGGCAGAGTCCCCGTGGGGTCTGTTTATGCCCTGTCCTCAGGTTTAGGGAGGGGGGAAGGGGAGCATGAGCACTATGCACAGTGACAGATGGGAGTCGAGCCAGAGGACGGCAGTTCTTTATCTCTCTCTCTGTCTGTGTTTATTAGCACTGTTGCGATGCATGAGGGCAGAAAAGGCCGATGTATTAATTGGGATCAGCAATCTTAATCTTCCAAAAAGAATCAAGGAAGGAGTGTGTAACCGGAAAGCCGTCTGATAGAAGGGTGTTTGTGAGTATCACTGTGTGCTAATAAAGAGGGAAAGCTCATTTCAAGCCTCTCAGGGGAAAAATGTCCACACGTGTTGGAGCAGACCTGCCATGTAGATGACTTTATCATGAAGGCAGCATCTTTTTTCCTTGACAAATGGATTAGTAATTTGGGAGTTTCATAACTCGTGTGACAAGATTTTTTGCTTTCGTCATGATCATTCTTTGTGTGAATGCTTGGTGTCTTGTCTGAGTGTTCTCTTTTATTTTCCATATTGTTGAAACTGCATGAGCACCTATGACTTGTCTGTCACGTCTCATTTTAATATCCAATTACTAACATATTTGTTTGCTGAAAGCCAGGTGTCATAGAAACTGCATGTATTGCTGTTATGTGCATATGAGCTTTCTTTGGAGAGATTGTGCCTCTGATGGTTTCTGTACTCAAGAGTGTTTAGGGTTGCCATTAGTTGCATTTGACTTTGATGTCTCTAGATAATTAATACCCCCATTAAGATGAAACTATGGATCTATGTAGATATTAAATCGGTTGCTTTTCATGATGAAATTTATTGAAACTATGATTTGTATGTCATCATTGTTTGTGTTTGCAATCATTAGCAGTTACTATATGTAGGAAAGAGTAGTGATGCAAAGAAGACATGTTGTTGTTATAAATGATTCAGAACTGACTTTTGAAAATACAGTTGGAGTCAGAATTATTAGCCCCCCTTTGAATATTTTTTTTTTCTTTTTTAAATATTTTCCAAATGATGTTTAACAGAGCAAGGAAATTTTCACAGTATGTCTGAAAATATTTTTTCTTCTGGAGAAAGTCTTGTTTGTTTTATTTTGGCAAGAATAAAAGCAGTTTTTAATTTTTCAAGAACCATTTTAAGGTCAATTTTTTGCCTCTTTAAGCAATTTTTTTTTCAGATTGTCTACAGAATAAAAGATCGTTATACGATAACTTGCCTCATTACCCTAACCTGTCTAGTTAACCTAATTAACCTAGTTAAGCCTTTAAATGTCACTTTAAGCTGTATAGAAGTGTCTTGAAAAATATCTAGTAAAATATTATTTACTGTCATCATGGCAAAGATAAAATAAATCAGTTATTAGAAATGAGTTATTAAAACTATTGTTTAGTATTGTGTTGAAAAAAATCTTCTCTTCGTTAAACAGGAAAAAAAATAAACAGGGGGGCTAAAAATTCTGACTTCAACTGTATATAGCCTGCATTAGAGTCTCTGATGTTATAACTTGTTTGCCCATCAGAGACTTGTGCTTGTACTTCATCATGAGCTTTATGATATGGATATCTTGTAAAAGTAGCAACTGTTATTCTAACAATAACTTTTAAACCTTTGTAAACAGACCTGCAGTGAGGTCTGAGGTTGTTAAATTACTGAATATGCCTTTGTTGAACTCATTGATTCAACTTAAGGCTGCACAATATTGGTAAAATCTGATCTGCAACATTAAATTTTTCTGCAATAAATATTACGATATGAATACAGTTTCACAGGATGGTTTGAATAGCACTTTTTGGTGGTTTCTTTGGGGAGTCTAACGGTATTCAGGTACAGAAATTAAATTAATTTTTTCTTTTGCTATGTCTCGTTTTTTGTTCAAATATCTAAAAATTCTTTTAGATCAAGCTAAAATATTGTTTTGTTTTTGCCTTCGGAAGAAATGAATCAAAATTAGGATTTTTTCCCTTAAAACAATAGGGTAATTAAAATAAACTTGATTTCACTTTGAAATATATATGTTTGGACTAAAAACAAGACAAAAAAGGAACTCTTTTTTTTCATCATATTAAATCATATAAATAATAAAATACATCAACCTTTGTTACACCACCAAACATCATACGTTTTGTACCCAAACTTTCTTCAAATGTTTAGTCAGAGGTCTTAAAAACACATGCAAATGATAAACCTTCACTCTATCTATTTATCTATCTATGGTACACTTAAGCAGTGACTATACAAATCAGATGTGTTCTGTAGCTTTTGGTCAACTATAATTCAGACTCAACATTGCATGTCTTGTGATGTGACTATTGCCGATGTGCACATTGCGATATCGATGTGGAAACGATATATTGTGCAGCTCCAATTCAACTTATTTTTAAAGCATTCGTGTTTAATAGCACGGTTTGTGCAAAAAATAAAATGCATTACCTGTGATGTTATGTAGAAAATGACTTCAACAAAAAAAAAACACAGTGAGCGAAGAAAAAAGATAGATCCTAACCTCCACACAATCCCATGAAGCACTGTGAATGACGTAATTGGGCCTGTCTTCCTGTGTTTTCAAAATACTAAAATATTTGTGTAAAAGAGATATTTATCGTGAACTTTTGTCTTTTTGTCCAGTTTTTACATTTTTAGCCCAAATATATATTTAAAAAACACATTTTGTTTGTCATTCTGAGCACAGCAAAATTCATAAAAATAAACGATATTAAATATAAAATATTTTATAAAAAAAATAACTAACAAATTAGTAAGATTTAAAAATAATACGTGTCCATTCAGACTTTAAAAGGGATGATAAATAAAACCGTTGTACTGTATACTGAAATTCTGCAGCATGGTGGTTCAGAAATATACAATATATTACGTTTTATAAAAAAATGATCACTGCTGTAGCTTGCTCACAATGTAAGCAATACATTTGCATGCCAAATTATTACTATTTACATTTTACTCCATGCAATTGGTTAAAATATGTGTTTTGTTTTGCTCATTCACCACAACTCGACTAATTTGCTTATTGTTTTGTTTTCAGACTAAAGCACACGTGGATGATCTAAAAGGAAGCATACATTCTCCTCCAGAAAAGGTAACACTAATAAGCCTGCACTAAGAGGCTTCCTGTTCATAACAGCAATATCAGATTTACACTTGCATTACTATTCTTGCACTTCTTGTTTGCTGCATTGGCATATTCTCAATGAACTTCACTTTTGCCACAGTATGTTGCATTTCCTTTTTGTGTAAGCAAATGAGCTTTAAAAGCCAGCCAGACGTTATTACAACAAACAGGACTGCTGTACGCTGTGAATGAGAGCTGTGGTGTTTAGCTTCCACAAAGCAGGAAGTGTTGTTGTGTAGGCCAGTGCCTCTCGTAACATGAGGACTTGATAAACACAAATACGGTCACTGTGGGAACCTCATTAGGAAGTGAATAAACCAGTAATTTGTGAAGTTGTAAATACTGCGGCTGTATGCAAGAACCGAGGATGACCAAGTTCTGTTTAAGCCCAGCCCGAGATGCAAAAGTTCATTTACTGCTCTGTTTATGAGCTGCTCAGCAGGCAGAGACTAACAGAGGTCTTTTCAGCCATGGATAAAGTGGATTATTGTTCTGCTCGCATGGCCTATAATTGCAGCATACATGGTTTAATCGCAGAGCACAGACGCTTTTGATTTCATCTAATTCCACAAGCCATGGGGGGGCTCTTTTTAATCGACATGCTACGAAAATTCTCTCACCTTTTACTGGGTTATTTTTCTTGTTTTTTCTGTGGAACTTAATTGTAATCAAATCAGTGGATGCAGTTTTGTTTGTTTTTGAATGTTGTGTAAAATATCTACTGTGTCCTCAGCAGAAGCAAAACGGCATTTTGTAAATGATCTCTGAAATAATTTAAAGAAATATATTACTAGGTATAATTAGGGCTTTGCGATTATTGGGAAAAATTATCATGATATCTGGGTTTCATATCATTCGGTATCAATACATATTTATTTTTTTTTAAACAATCTTAGGAATATAATTTTTTCTTTATTCCAACCACTTTATTTTAATTTACCAACATTACTAAGGCAAATCGTTTTAAGGCAAATCGTTTTAATAGTCAAAAAACAAAAATATTTTATCTCTAATGTCTTATGATAAAATAAACGTGTTAAAATGACTATTAAACTTGATAAAATGTTACAACATGTGTGCAATGGTAAAGAGCAAACGCTGAACAATCAAAGCAAACTTTAAGTTAGATCAACATCTGTAAGATGTCAATAATAATGATACAGTAAACCTCAAACTCTGTGAACAAAACAAATTATTACAATCAAATCTGAGCTTTTAAGTAAAGGAATGAAGCATCATTATTCAAATACATACTGCAACATTCCTTTATTTTTTTTTTTGCTCGTCACGACATTCTTTTTTTTGCATGTGGTGTTATTCTGACCTGAGGTGGCCAAACCCAACCGGAGTCCGTTCACATGTTTAGTCTCATGTTTAGTAGCAAAAAAGTGCGAGCACGTGGATTCAGTTTCCTTGACCATTTTCAATGCTCGCGCTCCTCTGGCATCTCTCATAACTAGGCAACCATCATTATTAACTTTTTTTTTTATCGTTCTTTACAATAGCGTCTGGTCAATAAATACAGATACTGTTTTTATTGGCCCAGCCCTAGTATAAATATCTTTACAAGCTCTATTAAATTGTTTTAGTTCCTATCATTTTACAACAAATTCTTTAAGATCAAAAAAGGGAATAAAATCTAAGTACAGAGTGAGAAAATACAAAGTGATAAAAATGCTAAATAAAAAAAAAATCCCTTAACTTGTAAGAAAAAAGGTTTACACTTATTTGAGGTGGTTTTGGATTTGCGAAAAATGTGAATAATGTAAGAAACTCTGACATCGCCGATTAGTCTTCTACATGTTTCTATTATGCTTGCCTTGCCTATTATTGATTGCTAGGTTACCAATACTACAATCATCCTCTCTAACAAATTGGAAACGCATCTAATTTGCTTTTGCAACCCTAATCTTTTTATTTTTATTTTATTTTTTTTATTATTTATTTATTTTTTTGATCTTTGAAAAGATTTTCTTTACATTAGAAAGGAAACCCGTGTAATGAAACAAAGACAGATTGCAGTGTTATACTGTAAACAACATTTGTTATAAACACCTAGCCTTAACATATTTAAAGTGAAACAAGGTATTGGATTATATTGCTTTAGATTAAGCGGCAACAAAAAACATAATGTTATTTATTTAATTAATTTGCTAAATTAATAAACAATTGTTTTTTTTTTGTATTTTAAGTAGTTTGATTGATTCATTGATTCATCATGTTCTTGCTCCAATTTGCATCATAAACCCATAAAATGCGTGCAGTAATAATTTAATTTAAAATAAAAATCCCCACACCATTATTAAAATTAGGCTGTTTGTTCCTAGTCTAGTTTCTTTAAACAGGAAGCTGCTTTGAGTAACACTCTCTCTGACCAACTTTACTGGTTACTCTGGTTTAAAACGCATAACACCTATTCTAGCTCCGCATCATGTTTTTTTTTTTCCCCCCAATACTGGCTCCTAAACACATCTAAGAGCACTTGTGTCAGGGTTTTTATTACACTGCCGTCCAACATTTTTTACACCACAAGGTCACCTCATTACCGATGCGGGTCAAGGCCTGTGTGCTGCCTGTGTTTTCTAATAAGTTTTTTCATATGTAGTATGTGGGCAGAGTGCTGGATTTATGCATGTCATACTGTGATGATTCACTCTGGATAATGAATAGAGTTCATAGTGATGGTCACACACACATGCACACGCACACAGGCGAGGCAGAACGTTGTATGCCAGCTTTGTTTCACAGCCATCCGACTGACGATTTCTCATGCTTTGCAAGTGCAGTTGTTCCGATAGTTGAAGCACTTTAGGTTTGACAGGAAGCTTGTTTGAATCGCCTGCACTCATGTGTGGTGGTTAACCGCATACAGCAGAAATAGTATTGTCTTCACATCCTTTTGCGCAGAAGAGCATCTGGTGAATCAAACTGACTTATTTAACCTGGTTTAGTAGAGGGTGCTGTTTTAGGTTTTGACTGACTTGCTGATAGATGTGCTACACACACTGCTAAACACATTTACAGACACCACTGTGAAAGCTGAGATTGGATTCTTGAAAGCACTAAGATTCTCAGCACTACTGTGCATCTGCTGTAAGAAGCAGTGATTCAGTGGCACTGATGATGATGATGATGATGATGATATTGTTATAGTGTGCAATTGCTCCCCCTGCTGGAGCAGTGGGGTGACACAGGCACTGTATTTTTATGTTATCATGAGTCATTTGATTTCTTGAAGTGTTTATTATAAATGAAAATGATACTGAAAGTAAAGTCCTGTTAATTTTAAAGATGCCAATTCAAAATTAAAGATGCTACAATATGTGTGACGATATAGGAAAGATCATGGCAATTTATGTTTTACACAGCACACAAACAATGAACTCTGTTGTAACACAGACTGAAACAACAGCACCGTTCCGAGTCTTATTATCTGTCAGCATGTGGACATCATACATAATGTTCTCGTAATTATAATTCTCTTATATAAAATGTTCTTGAAACGCATCTATTTAAGTTTGTAATTATGGTGTTTTTTTAAATAGTCACAGTTTAAAAAGACATTTCAAAAAAGAAACTTCCTTGTAATATTAGTCAAGATAAAGTTTTGTGGGTTAACATTTGAAAGTGCAAAGACAAAATAACCATAAATAATAAGTCTGTAATTTTACTGTTGTTATTTATACAATTCTAAAAGCAAGAAAGTGGGTGGTGGTGGTGGTGATGATGATGATTATGATTATTATTATTGTTACTGTTGATTAGGGCTGAAAACAGACATTATGATGTTTTATTTTTCTACAATATATATTGTGATATTGAATATATGATTTCACCAGATGAAATGAATATGTCTATTTGGAAAGAATTAATAGTTTATGATACATTTTGTAAGGAAGTGCATATACATAAACTATAATAAACCAATCACAAGCACTGAGAAATATAGTACGGCAACAACACTGTGCAAACAAAATATACAGTGCTATATGATTTTCTGGAAGTCTTGCAACATTTAAATGTACAGATATAATAATCAAATGTAAAAGAGCACCATATAGCATATATACATATAAACAATTATTTTTCCTTAAAGCTCAAAATGTACTTTCTTTTGCCTGAATACTTTTAAACTGGATTGAATGATTAAAAACACACACAAATTATAAACGTGGAAACTTCATAGTTAAACATTGCAAAAACTCCACAAATCATGAGTGTTTTCCAAAATCTGATCAATAATAATACAGATTCAACATTATAGATCCTGCGATGTGACTGTTGCGGAAGTGCACATTGTGATATCGATGCTGAAACAATATATTGTGCAGCCCTACTGTTGATGTTATTGTGCAGCCCTACTGTTGATGTTATGTAACTTAAAATAATTATTACATATGTTATTGTTCAGTGGTTTTATACTGATGTGTGTGTGTGTGTGTGTGTGTGTGTGTGTGTGTGTGTGTGTGTGT